>BLKR01003808.1:95000-130370 GCA_011170035.1 Teleogryllus occipitalis
TTCAGTTCTATAGGGTTACTGTTGCGACTCCAGCAGGATTATTGGAGAGAACATTGATAGTCAATTCAGTTCTAGAGGGTTACTGTTGCGACTCCAGCAGAATTATTGGAGAGAACATTGATAGTCAATTCAGTTCTATAGGGTTAGTGTTGCGACTCCAGCAGGATTATTGGCGTGCAAACTTAGCTCTAATGCTCGAATTATGAGAGAAAACGATTTTATTTTCGCCCAGACATGGCAATACTGACAACTTCAATACTCAATTATTCTTACGCTAAGGCATACCAATAGTTCTTATATAATTGGTTTTCAGAATTCTCCCTTATGTCAAAGGATTAAAAGGCGGTAGGTGTCTTGTTTTCAACACGAAACATCTACGGCAGCTCTCCCCAAAAACCCAAGTTATATTCGCAGCCTTAACAATTGTCACTCTCTTACGAAACATTTTGCATTATCTTTTGTGTGTATATTTGTTGTTTCTTTAACAACAAATTTCCTCAGAACTTCCCCGACGTATTCTTTCCAGAGTTTTGTTAGAAACACGTTTTCTATTTTTGTCTCTGAGAATTGCTGAAAGATGGAGAGGAAATTGTTTCCAAAGGAACTACATTTGTCATGGCCTACCACGATCTTTTTGAAACATGATCGCCAAATGTCTATCCAAAAGCAGTGAGTTGCGCAAAGCAGTGGAAAAGTTGTGAGCGCTGGAACTCTATTGGTTGATCTTATTTAATCCTGAAATGAATATTTCATGTCTGATCCCACTATTAGCGGCACAGCATTAAATGTTCATTTTCGAATGTCTACTCTGCAACCAGGCGCCCAAGTTTCTTGACAATAAAATCGAAGCAGAAAACTAAATGGACATCCATTTTCACTGGCCCTGAAATACATTTGTTTTCAGACGATTTGTTTTATAACATAAATACTCATGTTAACCTACAATAATTTACAGTAGCATTTTACGTGAGTGGATCTCACCTTCTAATCATTTACGAAAATATCCCTGAGATTTCAAGAAATAGATCACATCGTGTACCACAAATAATTTAGTACAAATTTGCACATCTATAAATTCGTTCGCAAATAATTGATAGTAAACTGGCACTAAAAGACGTAATATGTTCTCAACGGTAGTTATATATTTCACAATATAAATGAGAGTCTGACCCTGAGAAGAGGTTTATTCGTTCAAAGTTACTAATTGTAAATAAATAATTTTCTTCCTACGGTATGAAGAGAATATGCGTGAAATTATTTTCCTCCCTGCGCTGTGTAAAGGGCCGGTATTCAATCAAAAGAACGTTCTTTTGCAGTTTATGAAACATCATTATTGCATTTAAGCACTTTGGGTTTAATGTAGTTTAAATAATTATCCATGTATACTCTTATAACGTTTTTACGTTATAGGTCCTGACCTACAACGTAAAAAGAAAAAAAAGATACCTCGACCTCTCTCGAGTTTAAAAGCAATTCTGTTTACACGAGCGGCTTGTTTAGCGAGATCCTTCCCTTTCACGCTCATGCCGGGAGGAAATGCTCACGAGAAAATTTTCCGCCGCCTCCACTCCCGCGCTGACCTTGAACGGGTCGCGTGCAAAGCAAGAGGTGCGCCCGCCCGTTCGGCTTCTGTCGTGCGAAAGGTGACTCTGCAAGCGAAAGGCTGTTCCACGTTTCAAAGATTGCAGTGTATAACAGGACGCGATAATCTACAAGATGACTTAAATATTCTTGTTACTTGGTTTAACAATTGGCAAATAAAGATAAATAATCAAAAGTCACAAGCAAAAATATTTTCTTTAAAACGAATCTCTCCTACTTATCCTCTTATTATTAATTATAAATCAATTCCTTGGATTCCTTCTAATATTTCAATAACATATCTCGGATTACAACTAGATACTAAATTAACATGGAAAACACATATTTTATCTATAATAAATAAAACTAAGCTCAAGCTTTTAAAATTATATCCACTTGTGAATAAAAATTCGCACCTCTCTGTAGATTCTGCGTTAACTATATTTAAATATATCATTCGCCCTTCGTTAACTTATGCATTCTCCATTTGGAATGGTGCAGCAAAAACTCATATTAAACAATTAGAGGTTATACAAAATAATTATTTAAGGAAAGCATTGAAAGCACCCTGTTTTATAAGAAACGATCAAATATTACGTGAACTCGGTATTCTTCCTCTAAAATCCTGGATCCTTCGTCTCTCAGATAAATTTTATGCTTCTCTTTCTTCTTCTCCTGCTTATACATCTTTTCAATTAGGAGAAACAGTTAATACATTCCCGCAAATTAAATCACGTTATTCTAAAGATCTTTTACATCCTCCTTTGTTGTCTCTTCTCACAGTTTCTATCATTTATTGTACAAATTTTTATGAATAATGTATTATTTATAAACATAGTTTCTTTTTAAGATCATTATGACTCTCAAAAATTAAAAAAAAGTCTACATATCAGTAATTTGTTTAGAGGTTGCTATTTAGTTTCTCCTCATATTCTGTATGAGGTTCATGTTATATTTCATACCCTTGAAAGACAAATTTTTGTCGAACAAGGATCAATAAATATTATTAAAAAAAGATTGCAGTGTATACCAACAGGCTGAGCAAACTTCAGCTTGTTCCGTGCAGGAATACATTTGGTTTTGGCCACTTTTTATTTAACAAAATCATTGTAATTTCGAACATTGGTGCAAACGAGTGTTACGGTAAAGTATTACGCCTCGAGCGTACTGTAGATACGGTTCCGTATGCCTCGTTTAATGATTCGGAGTACCTAAACTGATGTGATCATTACGCCAGTAACAGTAGTGCAATTTTTATTCCCAGAGGTGGTGGTATTCCTTTCCAATTAAACGATGAGATCCGTCGCCGACCCTTACATCTGCTTCAGGGGATTGCCCATTAGATGTGTATCTCCCACGCAGGGCCCAGTCGGGACAAGCTCTACACTCCAGAACACTCTACCAATGTACGTGATAGTGTAGTGCATATGTGTGTACATGCCGGGAGACCGGTCGGGGTCTTAGAGCTTGTCCCGCCTGGGGCGGTGCCCTCCTGGTGAGAGGTAGCTGGTTGAAGGAAACCATGCTAGCCGACGGTAAGTCGGCACTGGATCTCGCCATCCAGCTGGGGAAGAACACCTTCACCTCCCGACAGAAAAACTGCACTACGCTTACGGGACTAATGATCCTAGTAATTCACGCGTCAAGAATCACTAACAATCAATGCATGTGTGTGTAAGTAAGGGGAGATGATAGTACAAGGAAGGGGCAGGAAAGATTGCGCGTGGTTCGCAGCTCGCCTCGTAGAGTACTGCTCCGGCATTCGCCTTGATTAGAAAAAAAATACAGATCACTCCCAATCAGAGCGGTCAATCGCTAGAATATGCCTTTAGACAGCTCCTGATTTACACCTATTTGCTATGAAGCTAGTTTTAAAAATCTGTCTCTGCCAGGATTTGATTACTGATTCCGGGCGCGTCAACTACTGATGTCATTAGTCCCGTCATTAGTCCCTCATGTTTTTCTTCGGAAGGTGGCGCTGATCTTCCCCAACTGAAGAGCGATATCCGGCGCCGACATACCGTCGGCTAGCGGGGTTTTCCCCAACCACGTATCTTCCACCAGCGGGGCATCCTTCAGCCGGGACAAGTTCTAAGTCCCCGAACGGTCTCCCGGCATGTGTGCTAGTGTAGTGCATGTTAGTGTAAGTGGTGAGGATAGGACAAGGAAGAAGAAGGAAAGGTTGCGCGCGATCCGTTTGTCAGGATACTGTTCCGGCATTCCCTTGGTGTCGATCGCAGAAACCACGGAAAACTATCGATCAGAGCAAGCCGGCCTCTAGAATTGTCTTCCAGACAGCGACTGAATTCGGCCTAGCTGGAAAGCTAGTGTCGAAAATCCAGCCGCTGTCGGGACTAAAACCTAGAACCTTCCGGTCAGAGGCACTGCAGTGACATCAGTTGATGCACTGAGCCACCGCTCCTGGTCCGGGACTCGAACCAAGCCTAGGACCTTGCGGATAAAGTCGCCTGCAGCGTCGCAGATATCACGTCTTCCGTGATTGTTTACATGCTCCATGGTTTTGTCTCTCGCATCGCTCGCCCAGTCGGGTGAACCCGAGGAACAAAGGTGCTACGTTATGAGACAGATTGCAGCCAATCACAGTCAGTACTCTGCGTACAACAACCAGGGGAGGACGCACTGGGAGAGGAAGGAGACGATCGTGGATATTTGTTCCCCCAAAAGGCAGAGTACTCAAGTTGCGCGAGATAAAGGAAGTAGGGATGTGCCCTTAACAGCTAAACTGTTATTTCTTAACCGTTAACGTTTCGTAACTGTTACGCGAAATAACAGTTATTTCATTTATCCTGTTATTGGCTGTTATCGGTTGAAATGCATAGAACTGCAACCTACTGGGCCTAATCCAAACTACTACAAGCTTTTGTGGCAACCATTTTGTACGATAACAGCTTCACTGCAGCTAATCAATCATGATTTGCCAGTGTTGAAATTATAGATTCATTAATACATAATTCTTCATTATTACACACCATGTGCCATACTATTTTTATATTTTATTGTATACACTACAAGATGTTTGTCCTTTAAATTAAGTCCGTCCAATATGTTAACTGATTTCTGTCCCATTGCTGCTTATGTGAGATCAATATTTCCCTAGGTCCAATAAAATCAAATGAGTTACGGTCAAATAACTCACGTTATAATATTTGATATTCGATATTCATTAACACTTTAGCTACAGGTAAGCAAAAATACTGTTTCTCCTGATTATTTTTGGCACTCGTCACTTCAATATGCACAAGTTCCATATTTGAAAGAATATTTGCAATCTGAACCCGAATCACTTTCATTTTAGTAATATCCTATATTCTATACACATTCGCTACATATTATATGAATTACTATTCATCCTTGGCAGTTAGTCCAGTCTCGTTCATATCAGCTGCTTCTCTGTCCAAACATGTTAGGGAAAGTAATGCAAGGAAGCGCCGTAAGGTAGCTGCACGAGCTTTACGGTGCTACCAACGTTATTCGTTTTGCGTGGTTTAACTCTTAGAAGTCGCTACAACTGCTTTAACTCTTAGCAGTCGGCCATGTTAGGTTGCTGGTCATGGACCTGTTATTTTTCAACTGTTATTAATAACAGCTATTACGAGTCAGCTGTTTTTGTGATAACAGCTATTGAAGAAAAACCGTTAAGCCCGTCTCTAAAACGAAGTCCAACGAAGACAACCAGCAAATATATTTTCTGACTGCTGCTTTCCCTGAATTTTTACGAAACAACCATACACGTTCGTCAGGGGAGGGGCGAAAGGAAAGGGAAGTGTTGCTGCATTGCACTACGACGCTACTCGTAACTGCTCAGTAACTCGTAACTGTCGTATCTCGAGCGTGGGCAGAGATGAAAAACGCAGGAGGCTGCGAACCTCTCTGAATGCATGGATGTTATATCTTTTTGATTGTTTGTGGAAGGTAAAATAAAACCAGTAAGAACACACATACATCATTTTCAGTTCATTATTTTACAGAAATTCCAATATTCGATATCTGCATGTGATTGTTAATATCTGATACGAATATACCCCAAGAAAATGAAGGAAAAAAGAAGAAAAATAATGAGTCTTGTGATTACGAAACCAAAGCAGTTGCCGCGGTATCATTAAACTGGACTGAAACATATTTAAATTCACAGAAATTCTGTATTTGCTTTGTTGATATATCTGGAAAATAAATGGCTTCTTCTACCTCAAGTAAAACTACATCTTGTAAAACATACAGAAACTTCTGCTATACAAACAGATAACATTATGAATAAAAAAAGTTCGATGAAATAATGTAATAAACTGGACTTCAATAAATCATTCTGGTGTTCCCAAACAGAGTTAATAAACGATAAATTTTCGTTTGTTTTCCTTTGATAGATTTCACTGTAGTTCATTACTGTAGTACCCAATAATTTTTCATCAGCCATCTTAACTATCGCCGTTGTCGCTTCAATTGCTTTCTGTAAACATAAACCACTGGTAGAGTACTCATCAAACTCTCAAAGAATTTCTAGAATAATTCCCTTGGTACTATGCGGGGGCGTCGATAATGGTGATTCATAGCGGAACGGTATTTTTCCTGCTGATTAGCAACAACAGTATATTGCGGTATGTGCTTCTCGTGGTCTCCGCGATTGCTTCATTTCTCCAATATATTGAGTTCAGCCGATTCGTACATTCTCTCCGAGCTTACGAAGGAAATTACTATCTAAATTTTGCAGAATTCGATGACATTGAAAATTTACCTTCCCGATGCCCCGAACACATTGAGAGATCTACCTCCCTGTAACCCCAGCGCTCCCTTGGTCGATCTACCGAGTGAAGAATCCACGTAATTTCAGAAACTTTACTCCGCTGTAGTCATTGGAGCCATCTTGATGCTAGATATTCTACTCCTACGTTGACCAGGAACCAATCTCGGTACTTGTGGCATTTAGGGAGCAGGAACCCCATACCTCAGTACGCACAACATATTTTCAAAACACCACTTACCACTAAATGCAAGGGATTAGTATAGAATTAAGATTTCGAGGTGATTCGTGAGGGACTAAAGCCTCCCATTATAACAACCAAAATGATTGGTTGATCATTTCATGTTTTCGGGGGTGTCAATTGCCACGGTCCCGTAAGTATTGTGCAAAGGAGGTAGAGGTGTTATTTGCGTCTGGAAGGTGAGATCCGGCGCCGATCTACATGTCGGGTTGCGAAGTTTTCCCTAACTAGGTATCGCCAGTCAGTAGAGCACCGCCCCACCCGGGACAAACTCTAAGCTCATGACTTGTGTGGTAGCGTAATCCATATAAGTACGCGATGAGGAGAGGACAAGGAAGAGGAAGGAAACATCGCGCGCGGTCGATTGTCCCAGCGTTTGCTAGTATTGATATGAGACCACGGAAAACTACAAATCAGTGTGTTTGTGCGCTGAAATTCTCCTCCATGAAGCGTTTAAGTGGACTTAACTGTTTAGCTAGTGTCGAAAATCCTGTCACCGTCAGAACTCGAACCTGGACTTATATGTCAAATAACACAACTGACCTGACGGCGGCAGGATTTTCGACACTAGCTTTTCAGCTAGGTCGAATTCAGCTGCTGCCTGGAGAATTCTAGCGGCCGGCTGTTCTGATCGGTAGTTTTCCGTGGTTTCTCCGATCAACACCAGGCAAATGCCGGAGCAGTACCCTACCAAACGGGCCACGGACCGCGCGCGATCTGTCCTTCCTCTTCCTTGTCCTATCCTCTCCCCTTACACACACACACTTACACTAACATGCACTACACTACCACATATTCCGGGAGACCGTTCGGGAGCTTAGAGCTTGTCCCGGCTGGGGCGGTGCCCCGCTGGTGGGAGAGTCCTGGTTAGGGGGAAACCCCGCTAGCCGACGGTAGGTCGGCGCCGGATCTCGCCATCCAGCGGGGGAAGATCACCGCCATCTCCCGAGAAAAAAAACATGCCCTACACTAACGGGACTAATGACCGAAGCAGTTGACGCGCCCGGAAACACGAAAAAATCAATCAATCAAAAACACAACTGAAATCATCCACATCTTGGGCGGGATTCGAACCCACAACCTATAGATTACGAATTTACGATTAGTTACGATTAATTACGATTAGCTCACCAGCCCCACATCCCTGCGTCCCCGGGCCGGCACGCGCATTTGGACGTAATAGATACACAACCTATAATTTACGAATTTGTGCTCACCGTTCCCACACCCCTGCGTCCCCGGGCTGACACGAGCATTTGGTCGTAATAGATACACTTCGCAAGGGAGCTGATCTCTCATCGAATTACTCAGCTGAAGCTGCACTCCGCCTTCGTTCTGAGACCGGCAACCGCACGAGGTTTCCGATTTGCATGCTGAGATGGAGTGAATCTCCGCGGCGGCTGCGGGGGCTGGGCGGGGAGGGGCGGGACGGGACGGGACGGGACGGGACGGGACGGGACGGGACGGGGAGGGGAGGGGAGGGGAGGGGAGGAGCGGAGCGGAGCGCTAGGAACGCGAAGGGCAGGTGGGTCGTTGGGTCGCGCCCCCTACCCCCACCCCACCCACGCTAAATGGCGCCCTCGTGACTGCCTCGCGCACGCTTCTCGCGTGGCGCTCACATCCGACCGCGCCGCGATAGGTCGCTCTGCGAAGACGATGAGGTGGCTCAGGGCATCAACTGATGTCTCTGCAGTCCTTCTTAACGGGAGATCCTAGGGTTACACTCCCCACGGGGGCAGGAATTTCGACGCTAGCTTGACAGCTGGGTCGAATGCAGCCGCTGGCTGGAGGAGAATTCTAGTGGCCGGCTGCTCTGATCGGTAGTTTTCCATGGTTTCTCCGAACAACACCAGGCGAATGCTGGAGCAGTACCCTACCAAACGGGCCACGGTCCGCGCGCGATCTTGCCTTCCTCTTCCTTGTCCTATCCTCACCTCTTACACACGCACTACACTGCCACACATGCCAGGAGACCACTTGGGCGCTTAGAACTTGTCTCAGCTGCAGCGATGTCTCGTTGATAGGAGATACCCGGATGGAGAAAACCCGCAAGCCGACATGTAGGTTGGCGGATCTCATTATCAAGCGGAAGAGGAACACCGTCGCCTCTCTGAAAAAAAACTTGCACTATCCATTCGGGAATAGTAGACACATAAATGGATGTGCGCGGAAACTTAAAATAATTCACGCAAACGCAGTTCACAATCGTATGATGCACAAAAGCCTTTATTACTTTGCCCACCTCTCAACGGCGGAAACAAATTCGTAAGGACATTGTTTTGTTGAAAAAGCATTCTCCTGACTAGGATGGCGATGATTTCAGCATTCGATTAATATCATAGATTGAAAATCATAATTTAAGTCAACGCTTTTTATCGTAGTTTAAATAATCGATTTGAATTATTTAATTTTTTTTTCAAAAAATAATAAAATGATTCCATATTTTTCCCGTTTTTCTAACTTGCGACTTTTTTCTTATAGTAATATTCCTCATTAGTATACATCAAACTTATTATAAATGAATAAAATATTTTGTAAAATTCTAACATATGAATGAAATATTTTATATTCATTCGGTCATATTTTTTAAAGACTAATTTCGTAATTACATTCGAAAAGTTTCTGGCCCACAAAGTTTCACAGACGATTGATAGAAAACAGCTATCAAAACAGTGCTACTTTTCAGTGTTACCTTCTTTTACTTTAATTCACTTTTCACATCTTTTCATTAATATTTTTATACCCTTGAAAAAATAGTTGGAATCTTAGTCTGCGAAATAGCTTAAATCTGCTTCTTTCACTGCATTGTCATCCGAGAAACTTCTTTCTCGAAGTTCTTTCTTTAGTTTTGAGAAGACGTAAATGTCACTCGGCGCAAGATCTGGGCTGTAGGGTGAATGCGGAATCTCCTTGAACCCATAATCTTTCAATACAGCCTTGGCAACAACAGCTGTGTGAACTGGAGCATTGTCATGCAGTAGCCAAACACCACGACTCAGCTTCCCTCGTCTCTTTTCTTTTATTGCGCTTCGAAAATTATGCAAAAGAGAAAAATAATATACTATAGTGTCAGAGATGTTTCTTTTTTGAAAGTCTCTGAAGAGAATCTCCTAGCAAACCCAACATATTGTTGCCATGATCTTCTTTCCTAACTTGGTGGTGCTTCGCCAAGTTTGCACCACTTCACCGACTCTCGTTTTGAAAGAGGGTCGCAGTAAAGAACCATTTTTAAAAATTATTTATTTATTTATCAGAACAGGTTGTATTTAGACGTTCCGAAGCACAATTGAGCCGTGCTCTGGGCAATTTTTCATGAATTTGCACCAGAAGCTAATGGCTTGGGTTATGGTTCTTCAAATCCTTTGCAGAGGATTTGGTCGCAAAAGTAGCTGTTGTGCACATTGCAGAAAAACTGCTCTACAGACTGAAGGCTTGTATGCACAGGACCAGTGTTAGCCTCAAAGTAGAGCCGGGACTCACCGTTGAACACAACACTGCACCAATTTCCCCAACCAGGTGTTCCTTTCTCAACACCGCTCACTACTGGCTGTACGATGGTGAAGTGAGAAAGGAAATTAAACGAACTGGCCGAAGTAAGAAGCACGGGGTTCTATAAGATACATCATAATGTCGATCGTCGTCCTGAAGACAATGTAGAAGGTCCTTCTAAGATATCACTCGATTGTCTTAAGCTTCTCTGGGGAGCCAAGCAATTCGCTATCATACAACACGACGTGCAATGTCTCCCATCAATGCTACGATCTTGACTTCCATCGATTCCATGCTGAATTCGGGAATATTTAAAATGGGCAGCGCAGCATTTTCTCACCAAAGGAACCAGCGTCTGTACACGGCTTATGTTTATTGTCTAATATTTTTCGCAATTCTCTGATCACCCTTCACTTTCCCTGAAACTGAGTTACTTAGAACTTCGCTTCGTCGACCTGGAGTTTTAACAACGTCCAAAGGAACTTCGTGGCAGAGTAAAATTCTTGCAACAACACTCTCCGGCCTAATCCTTCATGGCTTTTCTGATTAAGTCCTTACAATGAGAATGTCTCAGTTCAAATCCAGTTCTCTCCAGCGCTGTGAGCGTGGTGCGTACGATGGTGTGTTGTCCTCGAATAATGCAAGCATCATGTGAAAATATATTAGTTCTGAGCCGCATTCTTCATGGCATTCTATTATTTTTCGATGGTGTAATACGTAACATTTGTTAGATCCGTGCGAAAACTCCACATTTCAAAATAAATATTTTAAATCTGAAAATTGCATAAAAAAAGCAACCAACTCTCAACGGCCAGCCCCTGAACTGCGCGTTGCAGTGCTCTGCAAGTGTGATCATTTTGATATTGCTGAGCGGTGAGATAATATTGCACAGAAAGTCAAATAGTCCCTTTGATTTTACCGTGAGAGATTGTTTAAGCCTTTTTCCTTCAATTTAATATAAAATAATTTCGTGTTTTTGCACGTTTCTGAACACCCACGCTATAAAGTGGGGGCCCACAAAAGGGATAAATCTCTAAAAAGGTAATAAAAACTCAATAAATTGTCATTATGTAGCATTCTGCTGAGCACATTATGGTCGCTGCCCATAGAATCAACAAGCGCGTACTGGTCACCTTAAATTATGACGCTCGTAGAATCTACGAGTGCGCCATTCATACTGTATATATGCTTATATATGCCATTTTCCACATCGCTGAGTATTCATGGAGGTTTCTACATAAATATAATACCTAAAAACACCGCTAAATTTCGTTTGCTGTCGTTTAAGTGGTATTTAATAGCTTTGGAATACACGGATATGCACGCCCTTTGCAGTAACGCTTAAGGAGCGCTCTTCAAAATTACCACACCGAAGCCCATTATTGTGAATAAAAAGTAATGTTTTCTTCGTTATTTCAATAGACACTAATGTAATGTTGTATATAATGATCTGATATAAACAGAATTTTTGAGAATAAAATTAAAATTAACATGTTAAACTTTTTTAAAGTCAATTTCTAGTGTTTGTTAAAAAGTCTTTTTAACTACTAATGTAAGCATAAAAGTTAGAACTTCGTATTGAAATACAATATTTTTTCTTTAAAATAAAATAGTACATTATGAAATGATGATGTAATGATGGGTATTAATACACGGGTGTGATATTACGATACGAGCGTGGTACGAGCGAGTATCGTAAACTTCACACGAGTGTATTAATACCCGTTACATCGAGTTTCATACGGTACTTTTTCTACGACTTTTATAAGTTAAACTTTTCCATTGAATCGTTTCGTGGCAGTCGACGAGCAGGATTCAGCCAAGGCCACCTAGCGGACAGCTACCCTACCTGCCGCAGGTGGCTTTGGTTTACCAGTGCAAGAGAATACAAAAGTTTCTCTTACAATAATTCCGAGGTCACCATTTTCGCTTTTTCTCTTATTTTTGAAGGTGCCAACCCCTCCTCCGATTCACTAGATATTTCAAACTAAAGAATTGGCGGGTTTTAAAGGACAAACACACAACATCTTGCGTTCTGATTTTAACGTCAGTCAAATGTTCCGTCCACCACTACCACAGAGCTAATCAAATAGGATCAAAGTGAAATTACGATCCTACTTATTTTATATAATATTCTACCTACAAATAACTGATAATAAAATAAATCAAAACTGATAAAAATAATATAACATTAAATGTAATTTTAATGTACACAATCGAACCAAATATTTACCAGAACGATTCTCAAAGATTAATGAAGTCTCAATACTAGGTTTGTAAGCTTCTCTGTGATTGGTCAAGAACATGTATCATAATAAAATCTGTATCGTAATGAGTATTATTATGCAACAAGTTGAAGCCATCAAATGACAGAATTATACAATGGGAGTAGAAAAAAAGAATCTTGCTTCTACGTAATTGGTTTAGAAGATATGACTCTTCAAATACACCCCAAAACCTTAAGTCGTGTGTGTGTGTGGGGGGGGGAAAGGTGGCTGAATGTGTTAAGAACCTAATTGGCGTCCCAACCGTCCCCGCTTCTCAGTCCGTCCTGCGTGTCTTCACATGCTCCCACCGTCCTCCACCGGCCCTCAACTGCCCTCGTAATTTCCCCACTAGTCCCCCATCCCGTCCCAAAACTCTTGTCCCCACAAAACTCCTCTCCCTTTTAAGACAGGAAAACCTGGTTTTAAAGGTATAGGAGTCATCGTTATCGAGTTATGCGCGATTGTAATCTGTGTCACAGTCACTTTTACGACACAATTTACCAACATCTATTTTTCATCTTCAATCAGTTTGATGCAAGATTCGAGCTATACAGAAGTAGCACTCTTACAGCATTTTAAGTCGATAGTTCCTTGTAAATCGCCAAAAACCTTCATTTATCCATAGTGTATTTTACGAGGAGAGATACATAACATCATTATACAGAGATTATGTTTATACACATTAATATAATTCATTGTCAGTAACATATTTTTCTCCTAATGATATTTTACATAGTTAAAGGTTAAGAAACTTGTGAATAAGGAATGCTTCAATAAACTGTACAACCATCACAGTATCTAGATTAAAGTGATCATTATAAAAAAAGTCAAATGAGAATATACATAAATGATAACAATATTTGCCTATAAAATGTATACAATGATAAAAGCATAATAACATAGTTATTACGTTCGCTCAAGGTAAATTATAAACTTTGTTGTGATAATAACAATTAATTAGTTCTGAGCGTTTATTCAAGCAGAACTTATTTCATTAGCAATTGCTCAGTGAATAATACTCGTAAATTTAATACCGCATGGGAACGGTATTATATTTATCATTTAACTTATGAAATGCTATTTCTTCAAAAGTAATCTGTCAAGATTATTCTTTTTATCAACTTCTGTGAGCAGTCACTTGACTTTATGCGGTCATAGTCCGACATGTAATTCAATTTAAATGCGAAATTAGATGGTTGAGTTTCATTAAAGCAAAGGATGAAAAACTAGGAATAAACCGTCTTTCTGCGCAAATATTATTTTATAAAACATAAGTCCAAACGCTCTCAGGACTTTCTAACCTATAAAATATATGGAATAAATCATGAACAACATGCCGCTCTAAATCATTACACTCGCTGCTCGCTAGCAACTTACTTGAGAACCCTCAATTTCAGGTTTCATTTATTAACAAACACGCTGAAGTATTACTTCCTATTCCCAGTCATACTATCGTCTGCGTATTATTGATCGAACGTCTTATTGCGTCTAATGTCCAAACATGGCTAATTAACCTTTTAATGTTCACAACATCCAAAATGAATGGATAAAATCCCAAGTAAAAACACCTTCGAAGCCTATTTTGGATTTAATGCAGATAAAAAGCACATTGGCCATCACGAGGTGGATAGAACAAGTGAAATACATTGCGGTGACGAGGAATAGCAGACATTATGTTAAAAACCGGAATCAGACTACTGAGAGAAATACAGTGGGAAAATGTCTAAGCCTAGTGAGAGACAAGGTGTGTGGCATCGAGTTCCACTGTGTAAGTCGTAAATTTCTATTTTCACGATTCCACCTAATCCAACATCACACATCTCATTTGACACTTCACTACACATTTCCTATTTCCGACGATGAATCTTCTATCTTGGGTCTTCGCGATGTACATAAAACAATCTTAAGCCTAAGCTGTGCATCATTTCCAACGCCACATTTTTATGCCAAATTACTTCTCACACTCGATCACTTTACTTTAACTAGCATCATGTGCCTAATTCGCGAATTAGCCAGATGACATCCGAAATTAGCCTTTCGTCGTCATTTTCACAGCTTTGTCGAAACCGTTTGATTAATAAGCGAATGAACCAGCTAGTTCACGTATTAGTCACATTTCGGGCTTTAGCTGTAACATACATTCGTTTATTGGAATAGAGTTTTAAGTAGTGTCACTTAATTATGGTTTTCTGTGCCATAATGAACGACAATTTCCGCAGTGATAAAAAGTGTTGTGTTTTGTAGTATTTTCTTGCTAAATCTACTTTTCAGCTCATACTCACTTGCCCATACTCGTAGGGGTAATTGCCTCCCGATTCTCTGTTACCCGGTCGCCGCTTGGGCTTAGGGGGCACTTTGATGGGTCCTCCGATCATGGCTGCCTGCGCACACGACAAACCACCTGTAAATTTCTTCGCTCATTTGCAACTCGAATATAAGTAAATGTTTTTCTATCATTATGAGTTAATGATAATCTACCGATTATTGTCCGATTTAAATATAGTGTCTCCTCGAAGTCAGGAGCTGGAATGAGAGGGGGACACTGTCATCCAAACGGGAGCTTCAGTACCAAAAAAGTAAGTTGTCCCAAAGATCTTGAGAGACATTTAAATCGGACAATAACTTCTTCGCTTATTTTCAACTCGAAAGACGTTAAATCGTGTTGTTTGTCTCATTATGAGTTAGATGTAGGTGAGTCATAGACCGAAGAAGAGCAATTGAAGAAAGTGATGTCCTAGCCATGATTTAATAAAATATTAATGTTTCTTACCCCGTCACGAAGCCTATCTTAAATATTTTAGAGATGTAAAATAACATTCCAATTCTGTTAAAGGGGTCTCGACAATTTATTACAAACTTCCGTTAACCTATGTACCAGCTACCAATTGATCAACCGGTTGAGTGACCAATTGGTTGTCAACTTCGATCGAATTATAGGGGCGAGCGGAACTATGTCGAATATTTATTTCCGTTTTCCGCTTACAAAATAATTTTTATTGTTGAATTATTTTGTATGTATCTATATCAAATGAGTGAGTGTGAATGTATGCTGTTAGATACTACATAAAGTACATAGGAAAGCCAGAGAGATTCAAAAACAGATCGCGAAATTTTCGGGATGAGTTCGCCACTACTGGAGTCCAAGGATATTCAATTTCCGGCTGAGTAATTAAAATATGCATCTTATGATATGGAGCATTCGATTTTGGAATTGGTATGGAAATTTTATAATCTTCAGAATTTCCAAATCTATTTTATCTATTTTCTAAATATTTTTTTAACTTGACGAGATACATTGTTTGGAATCCGACCTCTTTGATTGATGATAGTCATCCGACAGTATCGGTATTACGGTCATTAGGTTGATAAACAGTACATTACTACCGAGTCTGTTGTTTGGGTTATCGGCCGCGTGTCATTCAATACTTTTCGTAATACCCTTTTATTATCAGAAAAAGGCATTTAAACAAAGAATATTTCCGGGAATAAATGTACTCAAGCCACCATTTGTAGCACATTTTGTTCCTAATAGACAGCGGGCTGTAAATTTCTTAACGGACACCAGCTGATAAGAGTGACTTTTCGTTCCTGTTGCGTTGCGTCAAGTCAGTATTAGGACGGTAGAATATTACGAGAAGACTTTATCAAACTGTATTTTACGTAGTTATATTTTCACAGGTATATTCATTGGTCCATATATAATAAAAATATAATTATATATTTATTATCATTATAAATTAAAATACCTAATAAAATATTATAATTTTGAAACAGAATTCAGTACCATGGCCCAGATTAGAATCTGGTTGACATTGAATCTAACGCAGAAAATTAAGAATCAATTCAATGTTCTTTTTCAATACTTTTACAGAAACATAATGTGAGTAACATCTAAGAAATGACGGAATTCAAAGAAAGCACATCCTTATGTTTTAAGTTTTGTTGTTGTTTTTCTTGTCCTTTTATTTTCGTCAATCTGTAATGTCAGTTCAGATGCGACACAAAGAATCTTCTTCCAAAATCGTTCTTTTGCAGCTAACTCCAAATTATTCAGTATCTTTCCTTTTCAACTTGCGATTAAGAACTGTCTCCAATATTTTAGGTTTGCTTCACTATTTACATTTGAACCACCACCATTACATTTTCCTTATCAAAATTCATTTAACATGTCAAAACATAATTTTCATAAAAAATGTCAGAAACGTGTAAATGAAATTTCATTGCACTCACTTAGTCTCATGAACTCTGCCTCTCGAACGAGCATGATTTGGACCCTATGTTCCTTTAGAAATTTCATCAACAGCGATAAGTGTTCACGTCAGCTTATTTGCCTCACTATCTGATGCTTAAATAGGAGGAAAGACTAAGTTTATGCAAATCCAGAGATTTCATGGTTAGGATTTTCACTTCCTACAATTTTATTATAAAATCATCAATCAGGTAACAAGAACATACACACTTTACTTTTTGTTTTATATCCAGTGTCTAGAATAAGAAGAGTTGATTGAAATTTTAAAGAATCATTCATTGTGTGGTTAGAAGAGAAATTCATTTCTACACCACCTAAAATACGTTAGACGAAGGTGGCATTGGAATTCTTTGCAGTAATTGAAGAAAACTTTAATAAACATCAATACATATATTTCAGATTATCGCACCATTAGAAATTTCATTCATATGTGAAGTGTACTTTGCTTCATATTGTTTTCTTATATTTCGTTCCTTATTAGATTTCAAATTAAAATAAAGGAGTCAGTATTTCAGGTTTAGGGGTTGTAAACAAACAAAACCTACTTTTCAAAGGATAAATATTGGCAAATACTTTTTACAGTATATGATTTGAAACCAAAGCAGGATAGACTACTAAACTACTAGCAGATAAAATGCTTCTCGTATGATAATAATATTCACTCAGAAAAAGTACCAATGCTAACTAATAACCTATAAAACACAATACCATTCACTGTTTATGACAGTACAGTAGTTAGTAACTAGACATACATATCCCAATGTATATTTGGAGACGACTTTCCTAATGCAACATCACAGTATACTCTAAGTGTTTTGCGAGAGCACACATTCACTTCCTTAACCTCACCTCGTGTCCGCCACGCGCTCGCTCCAAAGGCCGGGCTGGGTAGGGCAGCGCTGGGCTGGGCTTGCTGGGCAGCGCCGGCGACCAAGGCACCCCGGCAGGGCAGGCAGGCGGGCAAGGCGACTCGCTTCCTCCGGCGGCAGCCACAACGCGGCGGTGCGTGTCGCGTGCCTCCGCGCTCGCGCCCTCCGCTCGCCTCCGCCCACGCGCCTTGTGTACGCCGGTCGCCCCGGCAACGCCCACAGCGGGCGCCGCCCCGCCCCGCACCCCCGACAGACAACGCGACCAGGCCGCCGTCTGCGCTGGTTGCGCTCAGTCCGTTTGGCGCCCTCCCGCTCCTCTGTCCTGCCGCCTCCTCCAAGCCCCGACTATACCCGCCCTTTCCCCGCACGCCCCCACCACGTGAGACAACACGTCCAGGCCGCGGGTGCCAGTACATCCGCCCTGTCGCTTCCTCCAAGCCCCGCCTCATCCCGCCCGGCCCCGCCTCGTCACACAACACATCCAGGCCGCGGGCGGCACACACTGGATGAATCGGGCCAAAAACCTGGCCATAAAGGCAAAATTCAAAGTGCGCGTTCGGAATTCTGGCTTAGCAAATCTCGTTCGGAAGAGATTGGAGCACACTACTTCAGCTCCAGAAAGATATTTCAATCGTTTTGTCTTCCTCACGGTCTCGTAAAATTACCATTGCTCGAAACACTTGAATTCATTGATTCTTGTCGACTACATTTGTGAAATTAAAAAAGTGTTTAAATTATTTTTTGTGAATTCTTTTCATATTTCCGAACACATGACTCTTTTGACCATAAGTTAGATATAGCTTTAAGAAAAAGTGTCCAATAATTTTATTTATAATGCGGCTGAACTCTAACCCATGGAGCATAACAAAGTTAGTCATGTGTATTGTGGATTATATTTTTTGTTCTGCCTATTACTGCCTCAATCATTTTTTTTATTTATCAAGTAGAATGCCCTTTTTAGAATATCACACGTTTAGCTGCACATACCTGCACTTTTTTGTTTTATAACCACTTTACTGCAATGCTACAGAGTTAACATTTAACGTTAGATATCCCGGAAGTGTCTTCGACGCCACCGGGAATTATTTTCTCTGTATATATTTTCGATTTCTCCGTCTTATAATTACTTTTAATCAGAAAATTACTGATATTAATTTTTGGAATGATAACAATATTAACCGGCAACCACGAGAACTAGTGTATCCATATTTCTACACATATCATTATTTTTATTAGCCAGCCATTTCCATTTTGAATTTTGAAATTTATTTATGATATTCAAATTCAACATCAAAAACCCATTGATACCCATTTTTACGCAAAATTCACTCGTATTTGCAATTATGACCAGGTTTTAGGACCGATTGAACCAGTGTGCTGCGACACCTCCGCCCTGTCGCTTCCTCCAAGCCCTAACTGACCCCGCCCTTCTCTGCTACGCCAGACAGCGCGTCCAGGCCGTAGGTGCCAGCACCTTCGCCCTGCCGCTTCCTCCAAGCCCTGACTGACCCCGCCCGGCCTGTGCTTCCTGCCGTGTCATCTCCCCCCCTTCTTGCTGCTTCCTCTCCCCCCCACCCCACCCTACCTCTCTGATCAGACCCAACCCCTCCAACCCCGCTCTCACCTCGTCTTGCCCTCTGTCCTTTGACGCCTGCGTTCTTTGTCCTAGTCGCCTCCTCCACCGCGTCCACCCCACCCCTTTTTTGTCGCCGCGTTTCCCCCACTGTCTGTTTCTTCCCGCTCTGCGCTGCTTGCATTCAATCGCTTTGGCGCTCCCCGCCTCCATCTCTATGCACCCCACCGCACGTGACTTCTTCCCCCTTGGAAAGGGCCTCTCCGGTGCTCTGCCTCTACCCTAACTCCGCTTGGTCGCCTCCGTCCCGCCCTACCTCTCACCTGCGCTGCCTACACTCAGCCGCGTAGGTTACGCCGCCTGCACCAAGACTCGCCGCCCTCTTCGCCTGCCGCCCTAGCGCGCTCTTGCCTCGTCCACACCCGTCGACACCGCCCACGCTGCGCGGCCTACGCCTTCCTCCATTCTGCGGCGGCGATGGTATAACGGTTAGCGTATCGGACTGTTATACCCAAGTTTGCGGGTTCGAACCCGATCGAAGCCGTGGATTTGTAAGGGCGAAAAAATCCTTCGTACGCCTTCCTTCGGAGGGGAAGTAAAGCCGGCTGTCCCATGTTAGTAGATTTACTGCATGTAAAAGATCCTCAAGCCTAAATGAAGCCTCAATTCGAATCGCCTGTTTCGTCGCCCAAGTAATACCTTCTTTCTCCCATGGTTGGTGAAAGGAGCGTAGCGGAATTTGCGTGGTCAAACGGAAGACCAGGCCTCATGGCCTGAGTCTCGCCACGTAAAATAAGGCAAATTCAATTCAATTCAAATCTATTCAATCGCCTCCAAACCTTTACTGCTTCTACTCTGAACCCAATTGCTCACTCCCTTCAGTATCCCTGCCTAAATCTACACCTGCTCTAAATCGGTTATTTATAAAAAGATCCACTTTTTGTTCATTTCACTCTTCTTGGATCTCTTACATTCTTGTGTGGGAAATACCTACTGATACTATGTGAAACTAACAGTGATAGATACTCATACGTCTTAATCATGTAATTTTGAAAACCTTAAGTCAGGTATGTATCACAGCAGAAGTCCTTTTTTGGGATAAAACTAATTTAGGGTTTTGCGGCTACGCTGTTTTGAATGGGAAAACTGTAGGTATTGAAAAGAAAATTGAAGTCTTATTTCTCTAATAGATCAGAGGGTTGCTCCTTGCAGGCACGATCACTCAGGAGAGGCAAAAGCGGCTCTGCGGAAGCAGGGGAGGGGGCAACTGTACCACTCGGTTCGACCAAACTGTATCTATTGAAAATTGATTTTTTCGTGTTTCTGGGCGCGTTAACTGCTTTGGTCATTCGTCCCATAAGTGTAGTGCCTGTTTTTCTTGGGAGCTGGCGGTAATCTTCCCCCGCTGGATAGCGAGATCCGGCGCCGACCTACCGTCGGCTAGCAGGGTTTGCCTCTAACCAGGACTCTCCCACCAGCGGGGCACCGCCCCAGCAGGGACAAGCTCTAAGCTCCCAACCAGTCTCCCGGAATATGTGGTAGTGTAGTGCATGTTAGTGTGAGGGGAAAGGATAGGACAAGGAAGAGGAAGGACTGATCGCGCGCTGTCCGTGGCCCGTTTGGAAGGATACTGCTCCGGCATTCGCCTGGTGTTGATCGGAGAAACCACGGAAAACTACCGATCAGAGCAGCCAGCATTAGAATTCTCCTCCAGACAGCGACTGAATAGCTGAAAAGCTAGTGTCGAAAATCCTACCGCCGTCAGGACTCGAACCTAGGACCTCCCGGTCAGAGGCGCTGCAGTGACATCTGTTGATGCACTGAGCTACCGCTCCCGGTACCTATTGAAAAAGATACCTCTAAGACGTATGGCGAAATTGTTCAGGGAGCACTCTCGGTTACCCAAGTCAAAGAACTAAAAATTGACTCGTCACAACGTATCATTTGCTGAACCCTTCTTACATTCTCGGAGATAATTTATCTACATCATCAAACCCCAGTCATGCACATGTCATAACACTTCTATGCATTGCTTTCGAAGCAATAACGTCCCCTTGACGACATTTCGCACTCATAGGAGGCACGTCGCGGGGAAGGTTGAAATGTCAACTTCCTGCGTCGCTCCTGAACCGCGCCTACCCCCCCCCCTTGCTTCCACCGTCCGCCTTCGTCTCTCCTGAGTGATCGTGCCTGCGGGGAGCAACCCTCTGATCCATTAGAGAAATAAGCCTTCCATGTTTTCTCCCTCCACCAATATTCTACACTTCCCCTTCTCCAGTTCCTACACGGCACCCTTCCACCAAAGGAACCTAAGGCAACGGTGGCTCAATGGCAGCTTCGCCATTACCACTGCAGCGCTGCTGACAGGGGATGAGGAATTTTCAACATCTATTTTAAGCTCTGTGTGGATGAGAATTCTATCGCCCGGACCGTTAGTTTTCCCTGGTTTCTCCGATCAATACCAAGCGAATACCAAAGCAGTACCTAACGAACCAGAAACGCGTGCGATATTAAATTCCTCATCTTGTCCCTCACCTTTTCCCTTACGCATAAACTTATATTTATAAACACTAAACTTCCACTCATGTCAAAGACCAGACCGGAAGAGGTAGCTCAGTGCATCAACTGATGTCACTGCAGCGCCTCTGACCGGTAGATCCTAGGTTCGAGTCCTGACGGTGGCAGGGTTTTCGACACTAGCTCTTCAGCTAGGTCGAATTCAGTCGCTGTCTGGAGGAGAATTCTAGCGGCCGGCTGCTCTGATCGGTAGTTTTCCGTGGTTTCTCGGATCAACACCAGGCGAATGCCGGAGCAGTACCTTACCAAACGGGCCACGGACCGCGCGCGATCTCACCTTCCTCTTCCTTGTCCTATCCTCTCCCTTACACATGCACTACACTACCTCATATTCCGGGAGAGCGGTCGGGAGCTTAGAGCGTGTCCCGGGTGGGGCGGTGCCCCGCTGGTGGGAGATACCTAGGTGGGGAAAATACCGTAGGTCAGCGCCGCATCTGGCCATCCAGCGGGGGAAGATCACCGCCATCTCCCGAAAAAACATGCACTACACTAACGGGACTAATGACCACAGTAGTTGACGCGCCCGGAAACATTAAAAAATCAATCATTCAAAGACCAGTCAGAAGATTAGCGCTTGTTCCGGATGGGGCGGTGTCCTGGTGGGGCGAGATATCTGGAGGCAGAAGCTCTGAAGCCGACTACGAGGTCAGCGCCAGATCTCACATTTCAGATTGGCCAGCTCTGAGGATGTAACATAGGTAATTAATGGCCAAAGTAGTTTGCGCGCACAAAACACAGTAAATTATCATCAGACAACGGCTACCATGTAGATAGACTTTAAATATTGATGTCTCCAGAACGTCTTCTAGTTTGTCTATTCGTCTTTGCCTTCTTTGCTCTCTACTCCCTCAGATTCGCTCGAGATGAAATTTCCGAAATCTCTGCTGCCTGAACCTTCAAAATAATTAATGACTCTTAGCTGAAAGTATGTTCAATTTTTTCCTTTTATTTGCTGGCAAGTATTCTCAAGAGGTTTACTGTAACACATCTGATTGCACATGTAAGAATAAATTTGGGTTCTTGTGTGTCAGTGTATCATATATTAAAATGTAACTTTTTAGTCACTATGTAATAACATTCGCACAGAAATTGCTTCGTCTGTTTACGAAATTCTATTTCCGAGACTTTTCGGGTTTTGATGCGTCATTATCAAACCACCGCTTGAGAACCATCGTTTTCCGCATTAAAAAAAACTGCAACAGCCAGGTTCGAAGCCACGAACTTAAGTTTAGAAGGCTGACACGTTGTCCGCACCTGTGCCTGAGCTGCTGCGAAAAATAGACGAGCTTGGCCAACGGTGCGTGAAGCCATTGTTCAATCTCCGAACAAAAGAGCGACTCCCGATGCGGAACCGGAAGTGGAGTGAAGGATGCGCGCACGCGCTGTGGGGCGATGACGTCGCGGGAACTGGGACAGTGCGCCCCTGGACGCGAGCTAATTAACTAAATGAACCTCCATTCATCTTGGCGCTCTTGGGGCCTCAAAGCCGACTAATGCCGTGGGCGTAGGATCAAAGACTTTAAGTACACGGGTCGTATTTTGTGTCGATTTTACCTATGTGCGGTCTCTCAGACCTCTGCTAGGTCGAATTCAGTCGCTGTGTGGAGGAGAATTCTAGCCGGCTGCTCTAAGCTCCCGACCGATCTCCCGGAATATGTGTTAGTGTAGTGCATGTTAGTGTAAGTGTGTGTGTAGGGGGAGAGGATAGGACAAGGAAGAGGAAGGACAGATCGTGCGCGGTCCGTGGCCCGTATGGTAGGGTACTGTTCCGGCATTCGCCTGGTGTTGATCGGAGAAACCACGGAAAACTACCGATCAGAGCAACCGGCCGCTAGAATTCTCGTCCAGACAGCGACTGAATTCGACCTAGCCGATAAGCTAGTGTCGAAAATCCTGCCACCGTCAGGACTCGAAACTAGGACCTCCCGGTCAGAGGCGCTGCAGTGACATCAGTTGATGCACTGAGCTACCGCTCCCGGTCCCAGCCCAAGACATGCTCTAAGCCCCCGGCTGGTCTCCCGACAAGTATGATAGTGTAATGCATGTGAATGTGTAAGTAAAGGGTGGGAAGAGAACAAGGAAAAGGAAACAAAGTTCGGCCCGTTTGTTAGAGTACTGCTCCGGCATTCGCCTGGTGTTATTCGGAGAACCCACGGAAAATTACCTATCAGAGGAGTTGGTTGCTAGAATTCTCCACCAGACAGCGCAGCTGATATTAATACCGAAAACATGCTTACATACTTTCAACTTAAACATTTTATCAACCAATAATCAAATACGAATTAAAGTTTAATTTATATCGTTACTACTCATCACTTTTGTTGTCATTACTCTTAATATCGTCATGGAAACTTTTCTATGAACCTTATGGTTTATTTAAACAGTGACAGAAACCAGAACTCTCTACTCTTCTTAATGTGTCTTAATATCTTGAGATGGCTGTGCATTTCACTTGAGTATATTTATTTTCTTCTTTCTTTGCGCATAACCCGGCACCAAGTTTATTCGGGATTGGTTGATCCAAGGCACAAAAGACGTGACCCAAAAGTACGGCTTGACTCTGAAGGGTGCTAGATGCTTTAATATTTTTTCAAAACACACATATTGTCTTTGGATAGCCTTTGGATAGTTTGCCATGTTCTTACTTTCGTGCACTTCACAAGCGAATGATGTGAATTGAAGTCAAAACAAATACCAAAAATGATAACAAGACGTAAAACCGAAGTATTTAGTTATAGCCTAGTTCCCAGCGAATAATCTCGGCTGAAATCAGCACTTTGAGGCATTGGTGATGCATAACAAAATGAAAGGGCTACATGGCCAGAAGGGCCCATTTTCCTGTATACATTTCAAACTATTAGTTTCTCTTTAGCAAGATGAAGAAGCTTTGGAACGATTAAATAAATCGTGTACTTCTAAAGATTGTCAAAAACCTAGGGGGTCTGATTCAAAAGTACACCCTGACTTCGTGTCATCCTAAATGTTTCAATAGTTTTATTAAGCAGTCACATATTGTCTTTGAGTAGCACAGGTATCCATATCGGTGCTTTCGTGTACTTTCCGAGCTCATGAGACGATTTAAAGTCGAAAGAGCAACCGGAAAAGATAAAATAGGCGTAAATCCAAAGAACGTGTTGGCTTTTGCGAAGATTAGTTTCGAGCAAATGCCCTCGACTCGAATCCGTTATCCATGCGTAAGTTCAAGCACAACCGTTATGAATGACTTGACTTGCACAGTTATGTTACGTGGTGCATTGTTAACTAAAGAACAGTTAAAATGAATTTTATCTTGTTCTTTGAAACTTTGTTATTAGTCACAGATGGACAATTTACTTGTACATTATAGGGAATGTAATTCAGATTTTATGGCAAGAACCATAATTGAAAGCTGAAATTGAAAAATTTTTATTCAATTATGTTTACTGGTACGGGTTGAGAAACAGTTCTTCATTGGTGGCAAATATTAATGTTTTTTACTAAAAACTACATGTCAGAAAATTCAATGGAAATAGAAATATTTATGAGTGATATTTACATTTGCGGTTATAGTTTGAAAACATTCATGACAAATTACTATATATTTTTTCCAATTATTTATTATACAATTATGTAAAAATAATAAATAATCATGTTCCTTCAGCACAAAAAAGTTGCAACCTTTACACAATAATTGATGGTAAAATATAAAATAAATATAACATTAATTATTTTTGTATTTTGTTTCTGCAAGTTGTAAGTGTATTTTTATTGTTTCAAAAAGACTCTGTAAGAGTCTGCTGTAAGAGTCTTCTGTAAGAAGGATCTGTAAGTGTATTGTTATGTTATTGTATTCATTATAGAGATGTGTGCTATTGTGAAATATAGTTTAAATCCTAAAAGTTCTTTGGCAACTTTATGAAGCAAATTCATATTAAACTTGGTATACTTGTTTTCTGAATCAGATTATTAATGGTGATAATGATATTCAAGTAACTAGCTAGTACTATATATGAAAAGTTTTCATAAAGATGTCACTAATATTTCAACGTAATTTTGAGATTTTCACTGACAAAACCGAAAATTTTAATATTATGAAATATATTTATTTATATATTTATTTATTTAGGCAACTTGCAGGAAAAAAAACTGTATGTGATTGTTGGGCATTTGTTTACGGAGTGTCAAAGCAATGCGTTTCTGAACTCATCTGATGTAGTCGGGTAACCGAACATTGTGGCATGGCAGGTTCGCATATTCTAGCCTCCTATTGACACGCCAGAGGTGTAGTGCATGTAGGTGTGTGTGTGTGTGTGTGTGTGTGTGTGTGTGTGTGTGTGTGTGTGTGTGTGTAGTGTGCGGGGGGTATGTGTGTGTAAAAGCAGAGAAGGAGACAAGTTTGAGGAAAGAAATATTTCGCGCGATTGCTGCCACGTTTGTTATGCTCCAGCATTAGCCAGATATTGATCGGAGAAACCACGGAAAACTACCTCTCAGACAGCGGTTAAATTCGGCCTAGCTCCCCCTAGTGCCGAAAATGCACAGGAACTCGAGCCCTAGGACCTCCCGGTCACAGCCACTGCAGTACCGGAAGAGGTACCTCAGTGGATCAACTGATGTCACTGCAGCGCCTCTGACAGGGAGGTCCTAGGTTCGAGTCCTGACAGCGGCAGGATTTGCGACACTAGCTTGTCAGCTAGGTCGAATTCTGGAGGAGAATTCTGGTGTCTGGCTGCTCTGATCGGTAGTTTTCTGTGGTATCTCCGATCAACACCAGGCGAATGCCGGAGCAGTGCCCTAACAAACGGGCCACGGACCGCGTGCGATCTTTTCTTCCTCTTCCTTGTCCTATCCTCTCTCCTTACACACACACTTACACTAACATGCACTACACTACCACATTTTCCGGGAGACCGGTCGGAAGTTTAGAGCTTGTCCCGGCTGGGGCGATGCCCCGCTGGTGGGAGAGTCCCGTTTAGGGGGAAACCCTGCTAGCTGACGGTAGGTCGGCGCCGGACCTATCCATCAATTGGGGGAAGATCACCGCCATCTACCGAGGGGAAAACATGTTGTACACTTACGGGAGTAATGCCCTAAGCTGTTGAATCAAGCCCGGAATCACTAAACAACCAACCAGCCAGCCACTGCACTGACATCGGTCGTTGCTTTGAGCTACCTCAGCCAGTCAGAGGCGGCCGCAGGTGGGAGGCATCTCCGAAGGAAGTGAAGGGCGAGAAATTCGGTCGCGCAAGCGCATTCCAAGGGAAAGGTCGCGCCAAGTATCGACTTCTCCAGTCACGGAGCATCTTTACGTAACGTCCAGTTATTTCCTACTGCTCGCCCACGTCGTTATCGCCAAAAGAATCTTCGGGGTTTCGATATTTCTGGTGCTCTGCGGTGACGATGGGAAAAGTCGACATCTGCCCTCAATGAACTGTTTTTTTTCTTTTCCTTTTACTCTCAGAATCAGCCTCTAGGATGCCTCGTGGGCAGCTTACTAGCTTCCTGTGGTGTGGTCCCGGGTTCGATTCCCGGTCGAGGTAAAAATGGAGTTGAATCTTTCCTTTACAATCGTCTCCGTTTCTGTGCCTGAGTGACGAAGTAAAGCTCCGACAAGCGGATCTTGCCAGGTACGGTGAAGGGAATACGTCATATTCGCCTCATGTCCATCTCACTCCCAACCATGGTATTGGAACTAAGGCATGGGGACACCATTAGCTGGCTGGCAAACTCGAACGACCCACAATGCCAAATAAATACAAACTTTCAGAATCCAGAGCTCAGTTCTGATGATCGGAAAAGAAATGGAGAGAAGATTCAATAACTACAGCGAAGACTTTTTAGTATTTCATAATTGGGCAACCAATTCGTTTATATCAATCTCTTGAGAAGCACAAAGAGGAAAGAAGGTAATATTGACGAATTAGAGAAACGTGAAGGCCATACAAAGCATACATCAAATAGGCGTGAGCAGGAGTTATAGGAAATGATATCTAGAATAAGGAAGCCAAAAAGCGATGAATTTGATAATAGTATCGCCATTCTCTAAAAAAGCAATACAGAATGTGATCACATTAGCAGTGTGAACCAAATTTAAAATGAAAAATAGTAGTATAGTAGTTTTAGTAAAGAAAAGTAGTTTATATACTTTTTGAATGTGAACAGATTCGCTCCCTTACCTGATGCAGGTATGTAGTCTACAGGAAAAACTATAATTTGCAATAAAGAATACAATTAAGTATGTATGTAATATAATTTTAACAAAACATAAGATCAACGCTTTTTAAAAAATCTCAAAAGCTTGATCATTTTAAGTGCCAAATGTCATGTAATGCACAATTCATTGTGTTTAAACGTTAAAATACTAAAAACTTTTCTATTTGCCTCATTTCCGCCGGTAAACTAGGGCGTCATAACTTACTCGACATTTGGCGAACGGATAATGCGGGACGTACTGCAATCTCAAGGGATGAATTTCGTCGGCAGTTTGCGCTCATGACATTTTCCTGCCAGAAAGTTCACGTCACTTTAATGCTCGAGTCTAAGCTGTTAAAGGGCACCGCATTTTGGGTAAACGAGGTTAATCCCTGGCGAATAGTTTGTAAAGTTGTTGCAATGCAGGCGAGAAAATAACACGCGCTGCTTTCAAGAAGAATGATGGTAGATAATTGAAGAAAAAAACTATAATTTAGTACGATTGATACAGAATTAAAAGATCGCCAAAATGAGTTGTCAAATGAACTTGAGGCCGCGTTTATTCAATTTACTCTTTAACATGCAAGATCAGATGTATAATGTAGGCTTCATGCGAAAAAAGTCATCAAAAATGTGAGAGAAACAACATTCAACTCTTAAGAAATAGCTCAATCGATTTGTTATTAAACCCAAGATTTTAAAAGAATGAGAAATTTTATGAACGTTTTTACTTTACAGTTAGAAAGTATAAAATAATCTTAATAACAAGCACGTCAGTAATCTGTGAATACAAAATATGTGATGTTTCCACAAACAAAGAAGAACGGCAATATTTTAAAAGAACGAATACGTCCCACCCAGCTTGTTGTTCAAAGATACGTATGTGTCTGTCGAAGACCTTCAAGAGCCTCACCTTACCTTACGAACACCTTTTGCCGTTCTCTTTACAACTGCTTGGATGTGAGGTTTATCTCGAGTGAAAGGAGTCATTCGGGTGAGGTTCCGTGTGGCAACTGCACGCTCTTTGAAGGACGTAAAGGAGAAGGAAGCGTGGGTGGTTTGAAAACAAGAGTAACCTTGCCCTCACAAGGAATCTTATATAAACTATCTGGGGTCAATGAGGTATCTACCACAATAGTATTAAATATTATTTTAATATGATTACATATAGCCAAACACGTGTTTCGGGAACACTCTTCCCATCCTCAGTGGTTCAAAGTAACACAGATTAAACACATAAGTTGATGGAAAGTCGTCAAAGTATGACGCCATTTTGTTCGTACGCTGTACGAATGCAGACTTGCGAATGCAGAATCAATTAAAATGTCTGTTTGGTTTCATTATAATATTATGGTTAATTTTTATCCACCTGGAGAATGAAGTCGTAACAACTCGTGTAAATACCGGAAAAAGCAGTTATTTGCAGGGTTTCACTCATGTACTCATAGGTGAATTGAAACCATCAAACATATTGTGTTGGAAATATTCGAGAGTTTCCTGGGAGGCACCGAAGTGCAGCAATCGATTTGTCCTGTCGAGAGTAATCGAATGAGAAATTGATTACATTTCGAGGTGCCGTAAGTCATCTAAAACGCGTTTTAGTTGCTTAAAAAGAGAAAACACGTTTTTGAAGTAATTTCTTCCTCTTGTGGAAGGAGCTACAAAGCAATGAACAGTTCCCCACGAGACGGAGCTGCGTCAAATGACAACGCGTTTGCCTCGATCGGTGGACCGTAAGAGGTCTGACCCAGCTTCCTCCAAAATAATAATAATAATAATAATAATAATAATAATAATAATAATAATAATAATAATAATAATAATAATAATAATAATAATAATAATAATAATAATGCCAGTCCGGATAGCTGAGATTGCTGAGACAGTAGTGCCGTGGTGATCACGGACGGAAGGATCGCGGTTCGAGTCCCGCCTCGGGCATGTGTGTGCATGTCTGTTTGTGAGTGCCGTCCATTCATCCTTCATTGTGATTGTAATTCCATCTCCCATCCCCTCCAGGACTAACAACCCTGGGGTATAAAAATTGGATTCAGCCTAATGCTGATCCCCCTGATTAGTTACATGCAAGACTTGCAACGTGATAAAATGATACTGAGCCCGTGCAAGTGCATGTCCTGCGTGGTCCAAGGTGGCCTATTCGCGAGCAATTATAATAATAATAATAATAATAATAATAATAATGATGATGATGATGATGATGATGATGATGCCTGTATACGTATGACGAGTCTATTTGTATATAAGTACAAATTCGTATATAAGGACAGTAGAGTGAATGTTCCAATTTGCGAATTACTAATTCAATACAAACATTACGAGATCTGAGGTACTTTGTAACACCACTAAATACGTTTCTTTGCACTTACACAAATAATTTTATGGAAAGGAATTAGGAATAAGAATCCTAGATCATTGCTTACTAATGCTGACAATAATCTTTTTTTTCACTTCACAGTGGCAAATCGTATGAAGAAACGAAGAATGATAGCGATATTAAGAAATGTTAAAAATATGAAAACGATACAAATTCGTATCGCATCTTCTTTGAATCTGTTGTTAAATATCATATCTCAGTTTTATTCTTCAGAAAAATTCATTTTAAATGATTTGTATTTGCTGTACATAATTATTCGAAAAGAATAAGTAGTGTTATTGAAATATTTTATAATATTGAGAGACTTTTCCTTGTTTTACAAAACATTTTTTATTAGAGGTTTTTCGATTATTTTGTTAGTGGCGCATAATTAACTTGTCTAGTTTTCTTTGTGCCGGTCATTATACCAAACTTTAACCGTGAAGGTAATGGCGCAATCGAGTTAGTACCAAGAAAAGCGAGGAAGGACAAAGGAAATAAGGTAAATTATTCTAAAGGTTCCCTTATTGTCCCCAATGATTAAACCTGAACACGGAAAAGGAAACGACTATGCGTTTCCAATTAAACTCTTTCTCAATATTCTCAATTGCACTGAAATGCGTAATTACATCTCTTTTGTATATATTTGTCACTACACTGTCACTGAAGGTATGCTTGTAGTTATTGTCTGTCTTGTGCCCGTTTTTCATAAAGTGTTTCATTATTCGGAGAAGCAATTGTGCGATTAATAATACTCTAAAATCTAAGAATCGTTATGCATATTACACTTGCTTCTTCTTTATTATGATTGTAATTCTAAAAACCATTGTATAAATACGTCAAATAGACTTGTTAATTTCTTCTAAAAATAGGGCGTGGAACCGTTAAGAACATGGTAATAATTCTCGTTCCATTAGAAACCGTGAAGAGATGAAACTGTTCATTACTTAACAGTACATGTGGTTGTTTTAATACAGAAACAATTATAATTTGCAAGTTGTTATATGTTAGACGAATCCAAACGTTAGAAGAAGTTGCGTCATATGTTAGACGAATCCAAACGTCCCTCTTATCAGAGTTCTAACGAGTTCATAAATTTCACGAATATATCGAATAATTTTCAATAAAATTGTGAAAACATTAGGCAACATTTATGAGCTCTGCTGTGGCGGAATAGTTGTGAATTAACCAACAAAAACTGAATAGGCTTAGCTGCAATTAATTCAGTTAACATCCTACTCTTCATAGAAATCTGACTTTAAGCGACAACTTTCAGTTTCACAGGCCATCTATATTTCTAATTTTCAATGCAAGCAGAAATTGAAAGAAAACTAAGCAGCCTTTGGCCACGTCAGAGTTGTCAATGGTTTTGTTACTCACCTAGGAACTCGGAATAAATCCAAAAATAATGAAACCGTTTCGATTTTGACGGAAAAATGCAAATGTTTGGTTGTGTTAGTTCACTTGTGATTGTGAAATCTCATAGTCAGTGCGTCACAGCTTATGACATACTATATGACGTCATGGACAGCAAGGCTCCAAGGAGGAGACCGACCGCCATTAAATATTTGCTATTCACGTTTTGCTATGATCTTCTTTATATTCTTGCTCTATGAAGAAGGGTTGCCACAGTGCACAGTAGATCATCGATTTTTCTAAAGAAGCGGGATGAGGGGGGGAGTGTTCGCGTAACTTGTTTCGAATAGCCGATAATTTACAAAAAGAGTAAAAATAAGTGATTTGTGTTAAACACAAAACCTTGTATTGTACTAGCAGAACCCAGCAGACGATGTCCTGCTTTCTCTCTTTTTCTCCTTTTAACTCTTTTTCTCTCTTCCCTCTTTCTCTTTGTCTCCTTTTCTTCTCTCTTCTCTCTTTCTCTTTTACCGCTTTCTCTCTCCAATCTTTCTCTTTTTCGTTTCTCTCTTTTTTCTCTTTTTCCCTTTGTCTCTCTCTTTCTCCAACGTTTGTTGCAACGCAGTTGTTTGCAGTGGAGACAGAAGAAAATGAACTGTATAAAAACTTTCTCCATGACAAAACACGTAGATGTGCTAACTTTCATGGAGATCGGTCAAACGGTGTCGATCTCTATTGATATCGAACAAACCTACATCCAGCTTTATGTAGACAGACAGTTTAGGAAAAAAATGTCCGAAAACTCCAACAAATTACAAAATTAAATACAGTTTTAAGCAAAAATATATGTACCGTGTTGAACACTCATTGTATAGGCCTACAGTGTAGGAAAATGAGTTCGAAATTGCCTTTTGCTTCAGATTTGAGATTATCTTCTTTGCTTCTAAATCTCCCACACGTTTTAAAAACAATAACTGGACAGCGTCACATTTCTGAGGATGTTGTAACGACTTCACAGCTGTCTGAAGGCAGTGAGAAGCTTCCTCATTGGATGATCCTTTTCCAGCACGATGGGCTCTTCCAGGACGTTGCAAGATTATTAGGTCATCGATAACACTGTGAGTGATTTCACCACTGATTCCACCAATTCAAACCAGCCTTGGAATGATTTTCTGGTCGCATTTTTCAAATACTGAAGATTCCATTTATCAGCATAGTCACTTGCGGTACGAATTTTCTGTTTGCTGACTCTGCCAGTGCAGTGATGGACTCACTTGATGTACTAAAATTTTTATGTTAATCAATGTTCGGGATGAAGAGTATTCGGATAATTAACCGGAAGCGGTAGCTCAGTGCATCAACTGATGTCACTGCAGCGCCTCTGACCGGGAGGTCCTAGGTTACACTCCCCACGGCGGCACGATTTTCGACACTAGCTTTTGAGCTAGGTCGAATTCAGTCGCTGTCTGGAGGAGAATTCTAGCGGCCGGCTGCTCTGATCGGTAGTTTTCCGTGGTTTCTCCGATCAACACCAGGCGAATGCCGGAGCAGTACCCTAACAAACGGGCCACGGACCGCGCGCGATCTGTCCTTTCTCTCCCTTGTCCTATCCTCTCCCCTTACACACTTACACTAACATGCACTACACTATCACATATTCCGGGAGACCGGTCGGGAGCTTAGAAGTTGTCCCGGCTGAGGCGGTGCCCCGCTGGTGGGAGAGTCCAGGTTAGGAGAAAACACCACTAGCCGACGGTAGGTCGGCGCCGGATCTCTCCATCCAGCGGAGGAAGTTCACCGCCATCTCCCGAGGAAACAAAAACATTCTCTACACTAACGGGACTAATGACCAAAGTGGTTGACGCGCCCGGAAACACGAAAAAATCAATCAATCAATCGGATAATTAATGATCTCCTGTATATTCTGTATGATGTTATAGCAGTATTAAAGAATAATGTGTTAGTTAAAATATTTAATTAATAGCGGTGTATTTTATTTGCTGTTCTTGAGCAGTGTGCGTGCTACGTTTTGGAAAACCATTTTGTGTGGTTCTGATCAGTCGCATTTTTTCTGAAGTGGCTCTCATCAGCAGTTCTGGCATATTTATGATTTTGAACTTACACCTTCTCTTTGTAGGTCCACGACATTTCAGATGCTATTCCAGAACATTAAAGAGCAGTTATCATCATGCTTTACAGAATAATAACGCAATTAAATCCTATCGATAGAATATAGATCTGCTCTCGGGAACTCATTCCGTTCCCTGACCTCTTGACTCCATCGAATCCAGCGCCTGGCACCCATTCCCCTTCGATACTCGTGGTGTCCTCGTTTCGTGAAGTAATTGACAATTCCTGCGATTGTTGGAATCCTTATTAAAAAATGAAATATATAGCTACGAAGGAAAGTAGATCTAAGGCATACGTGAAAATATTGAAAGGAATATTTCTCCATCGTTCTCGCCAAAACTATCATGTGTAATACGCGGCTGTTTTTAGAAATAAATCCAGGTATGCAAGATTGAGGTTTGATCCTGATTGAGGTTTTTCTGGGTTTACTCAATTGCTTAAGGCGTACGCCGGGATGGACCCTTGCTTTGCACTCACAGGCATAAATGTACATCTTGGCCCCCTTTAGCCTCTCTCCTTTCTTCTTTCTCTTTCGTATTTTCTACTTCGTTTTCATTTGTTTCCCTTCTCTCATTTTCTCTTATTTTCCATATCTACACATTGATGCTGTTTGGCCGTAAGTCGCCATCCTGATTGAGGTTTTCTGGGTGTACTCAATCGCTTAAGGCGTATGCCGGAATGGTCCCTAGTTTAGCATTCCCAGACGTTTATTTTTAAATAGTTTTTATGATCCTTGTTCGGCATTATTATGTCTTTCAAGGATTTTTATGTTACATAGTATACACAAATGTTTTTAATTACATTTCATCATACATGTACAATGTTTGAAAACAATAATATTGACAATATAAGACAATAACTAACAACTAAGGATACCAAGGAAGGGTCCTTCAGAAAAATACATACAATATTTGGATTAAAAACATAAATATTGAATTTAGAAATGTAATCTGCTTTACAGCTAATTAAGGAGGATGTAGTATGTCTTTAGAATATCTTGATTTTATTCGTGGAAAAAGATTGACTGATTTACCTAGAGTGTACAAAGGTGTGGCTAGGCAAGATGAAAGAGAAGAGTAGAAATTGGAGGAAAGTTTTAAAATCCAAGTTTTCAGAGGACTCCCAGACGTAAATGTACAGATTGCCCTCCCCTATGTTACTACCCTGTATTAATGTAGACTAAGTGGTTAGGCGGAAGGGCGGACCCTATGGCTTGAGCCTCGCCATGAATAAAGATATTATTATTATTATTATTATTATTATTATTATTATTATTATTATTATTATTATTATTATTATTATTATTATTATGCAAGATTATTCGTATCCTCCACGTCAAAAAAATAGACTACAAGGCCTAAAACGTTAGAAAATACCAGCTGAGCCTGTTCGATAGTTCCTCACTTTGTAAATAATTGTTTTAAAATTGAAAATTACTTCTTGTTAGAACTCAACTTCGAGCAGCCAGCCCCTTATCAGCAACAGAGGCCCGGTACTGTGCAAGAGTAACCATTCTGATATTGCATAGCGTTAAGATTAAATTGATATTAAAAATCAAACAGGCTTAAATATATCCTAAAAAATTGTTCCTAAATTTTCCCTTGAATTGTGCGTAGATTTCGGGTTTCTGCACTTGTGGGAGCACGCAAAGAAACGAAATCTTTAAACAATTAATAGAAGGTTTAAAAAATCTAATTTTCTAGAATTCTGCTGAGATACATAATTCGAGACTCATCT
>BLKR01003809.1:0-16117 GCA_011170035.1 Teleogryllus occipitalis
AGATATTTCAAAAAAATTACATTTGTATAATTTTTGTAAAAACAAAACCAAAATGAACTTTATATATTAAACAGTGTCATATTAAACAGTGCAATAACACTATCTATTGGAAAAAATTGAAGAAAAAATTTGAAGCATTTTTTGAGAAAATGCCATTTGAGCGTTTCTGAAAATGGGGAATTTTGAGGCCATTTTCGCATAAAACTGTTGAGTTTTCGAGAAACTCTTTTTAACACTATTTAAAGCACATGTGCTCATGAATATAACAGAGTGAAGAAATCGCCTCTAATGTAAGAATTACCGACGGGAAAGACAAGTAAAATAAAATTACATTTTTGTAATTTTTGAAAAAAACAAAACAAAATAAAGAGCTATATGTCGTTTATGTCATTGCATAGTGCACATTTGTCTGTATTCCTAGAAAAAATTCAAAGAAAAAATTAGGAACCGTTTCGAGAAAATCTTGTTTTTAAAATTTCAAATATTATACTACTGCACGAAAACTACTAAAATTTTCAAAAAAATGTACTTGACCTTAATGAAAGAACTGTTTATGGACCACAAATTTTATTTGAAGGTAAAATCTCTCTCTTTAATTTTATAGTTGTAGGAAGACGACGAAAAAGTTAAACTTTTGTTTTCTTCGAAAATTCACAGTTAACCGTGAAAATGGAACGTTTAAAAGATAATAAAAACAAGCTTTCTCAAAAACTGCTCCAAAATTTTATCTTTAAGTTTTTGGTAGAGGTAGTACCAAACGAACCCTATCCGATGACATAAACGACATATTGCTCTATTCTCTTGTTTCTTCAAAAAGTATATAAATGTAATTTCCGTGACTTGTTTTACTATTTACATTTTTATTATTTTAATATTTACATTAAAGGCGATTTCATCACATTGTTAGATTAATAAGTACATGTGCTTTAAAAAATGTCAAATAAAGTTTCTTGAAAACTCAAGAGTTTTCTGTAAAAATGAGTGCACTTTTTCATATTTTTAAAAACGCTCAACCGCCATTTTCAAAAAATTACTCCAAATTTTGTCTTCAATTATTTTCAATGGATAGTGTTAATTGCGCTGTTTAATATGACGTAAATTTCATTTTGGGGTATTCATTTTTTCAAAAATTACACAAATGTTATTTTTTCAATATCTCTCACACCATTAATAATGCACATAAATAATTTCTATCGATTTGTATACATTATTGCATTTGTAAATGAAAGTTCTTCAAATGACTTCAAATTAAGTTTATCGAAAACTCAATAGATCCCTGTGAAAAAGAGATTCGAATTTCGCATTTACAGTAATGCTTAATCCCCATTTTCTTAAAAAGACTTCCAAATTTTCAATGAAAATTTCTATTTAGGTCGAGGTTTTACTCTTCTTTAATATTCTTTAAGTAATATTTCGGTCCTACTATTATAAAACCGGAAAGTTGAGAAAATGTCAAGAAAATGTACTATGGGCGACGATAGAAGGCAGCTGGCGAGAGAATGGAGCAAGACCTTAAAGCCAGTCCACACTAAGTAAATTAGAAAAATTTCCTACGAGACAGTCTGCGCCATTATGTGGCAATTCTACTGACTTTCTCGTATACGTAATACTTACTTTCTCGTATACGGAGTAATATACGTAGTATAGATTTTTGAAATTAATTTCCTCTCAGCAAAATATTTCACCCGGCATGGTCCCTTTCAAATTAAACTGAGTAAATCGAGGCAGCTCTGCAGAGCGATTTCAATGAAATGGATGTTCTTTGCTTCACAGAACATTGATTATCTCCTAATGAACTTAGCATTTTCCAAATTCCAAACTTTTACCTCGCAGGCTTTTATTGTAGAGAGAGAGAATCGCATAAAGGTCCTACGTATGGTGGTTCTTGTATTTACGTTAGAAATAATATTGATTCTATCCCCTTGGCGGAATTAAATGTGTATTCCATTGAAAATGTTTTAAATAAGATAAAGATAAATGTATTTAAACTGTAATTGGGTGTAACCCGGTGTCAGTTAATTACATAAATAAGATAATAAATGTCATGCAAATAATATAATAATGGTAATAATAATGCTAAAATAATAACAATGACAAAATAATAATAATAATAATAATAATAATAATAATAATAATAATAATAATAATAATAATAATAATATAAAAACTGCTGATTCTTAAAACATTAAATTACATGAAAAAGAAAAGAAACGTCTATCATCTAAAGCCGCACTGAGTGTTTATACAATTAAGACCGCACTGTACTATCCTTTACTTTACTTCACTTCACTATAACACTAAAAACATTTTCTTCATTATGTCTGTGCTCTACACCGCACGACACTTCACTTCACTCTATAACTTAATATTTTTATTTAACGCCCTCTTAAACTTAGAAATGTTCTAAATTAATTTCCTAAACTGTTGAATGCTTCCAGGAAAGGGTTCAAAGGTTTTTGCAGGCACTCTAATCCAACCCCTTATCTATAGATTTGTGACAGATAATTTCCTGACATCCGTTCTCTGCGGTCTTAAACTTATTTTGTGCCTGTGATCCCCTCTACTGATGTACGTAGGAATACTTTACCGCCGTTTAATTATTTTTCAAGCTGGATGACCGCTATAAGCTTTATACGAAGCGCAGTCTTACCAATGTTCGCCTGTTTTCGAGTGAATCCCATCCTGCCCTTTCTTGTCCCTGAAAGTAAAATTAGCTGCTCTACGCTGAATCCTCTCCAAATTCTTACACTGCATAATTTTGTGCGGATCCCAACAAATTACTCCATATTCCATTATCGGACGAACAAGCGATAAATAAGCAATTTCCTTCGCGTTTACTGTACCCCTTTGAAATGCGCATTACTAAATCAAGAGATCTCCACGCTTTCCCTACAACAAAATCTACACGACTTTTCCAGCTTAATTTAATATCGAAATGGATTACTAGGTACTTGCACGAAGAAACTCTCGGAATAATGTCGTTACTTAAGCGGTAATATGTTACGCTGTAATTATGACCTCTGGCAAAACTGATGGATTTGCTTTTAGAGCTATTTACGTGTCATGGGAATATTTTCCGCCCAGTAATACAACGCATCAAGATCCCGTTGCAGAATGTTTTCATCATCTTCCGAATTTTTAATGTAATATATTATGCAATCGTCTGCAAATACCCAAACATTTGACATTAATTGCGCTGGCAAATCATTAACGAACGCTAGAAATAGAAGAGGTCCAATGACACTGTTTTGCGGTATTCTTAACCTAACGCGTGGCACAGGAAGATAACTCTTGTTTGAGGTCATTCAGTCTGCTACTGATCAGAATAAGAAAAAATTAGAATCATCCGAAATTCACTGGCGAACGAGTCACAGTTGACTCGTAAATATCCGATATAATTGCAACTGCGATTACTTGTATATGAAAAATCTCTAATAATCCGAAGTTTGTAACCGAACTTCTTACTGCAGATTCGCGATGACACTACGACTAACTCGGATACGAAAAAACTCAAATTATCCGAAGTTCAATTTACGGACAAGTTACAGTAGACTCGGAATTTTCCGAGAAATTGGGACTGAGATTCTTACACAGATACGAAAAACTCGGATAATACGAAGTTCACTGGCGAATGTGCTACAGTAAACTTGCGATTTTCCGAAGTACCAGCGACTATCAACCAGATTTGAAACTACGACTACCAACCAGATTTGAAAGAACAGATTCGAAAGAAGTTCATTTGAAAAGTATCGAGATAAAAATGAACATTTTTAGATTAATGTTAAAGAACATAATTTGGATAAGAAGAATAAAAACGCATCTTCTCTAAAAATAAAAATAATCGCAATTTTTCATAGAAGGTAATTTTTGCGAAAGAGTCTTTTAGCTTTTCTTGATTACTTATTTCTTTTTCAGATCTCGGTGATGTTGTTTGAGGACTGTAGAAACAGAAAATTGGAATTTTGTGATGATTAATTATATTCTTCTCTTTATTATTAACGACTTCGATCTACCGAAAGCTCCATTAACCGGAACTACAATTATGGAGTTGATGTACTATTGTGACTTAAATTTCGAGTAACACGTCCAAAAACAAAGAAAATATATTTGTATTTAAATGTACAATTTTTTTTTCATTTACAACATTTAATTATTGAATACTTGTCAATAATTTAATGTTAATGAATGTCCATTATACAACGTGTTTAATTTGAATATTTCTTAAAGAAAACATGTTTCCAAAAATTTGACTTGGTAAGTAACTTATGGAAATGCTGGTTTTGTCTATTGCTGATTGCTATTTTTGGTTTGAAATTTCAGTGCTATGCTTTTCCTTTAAAACTCTTGGTTTTCTTAAAGTTAATTCCTCTTAGAATTAATAAACAAAATTTAACAAATTCCGGAATAATTTTTATCATATCAAATAAGTGTTTTTTTTTTTCATCGTACGAATTTGAAAATTGGGGGAGTGAATACAGTTTCTGATTAATGCTGTGGATTTACTTAGGTGTTCTGTTAGCTTGTACTTGTACGAGCTTTGAGGGAATGAATACTTAAAATTGAACCCACTTTTAAGAGAATTGTATTTTTTCTAAATTAATCATTTCACTTCTGATTAGATTTGCTCACAAAAGTTCCTGGCATTTTACCATCTAAAAAAAATAAATCTGCGTCGCAATCTAGTATTATAAAAATAAATGCGTGCGTTCTCGCGTCAGTACTAAATTAGTATGACCTACATTAGTGTACCTTAGAACCGCTGAGCATCTCTTGCACACACCTTCGCTTAGCTTTCTCTCGCTTGATATCCAGATCGCTTCTTCTCGCAGCGGCAAGCACCCGCCCACCTGCTGTTTCATAACCCATCACTCGACCTTCCGTATGTCTGTTCCCCGTCTGTCCGTCCGTTCGTCAGTTCGCCCGCCCACTCGTCCATCCGTCCACCCGTAGACCCATCCGCTAGTACGTCAGCCCGTACGTCCATCAGCCCATTTACCTGCCCATACTTTCCCCGCTTTTTCTTCCCTTAATTCACCCACTCATTTGCCCCCTCAGACGCCAGGTAATACACGTGCCCCCTCAGACGTCAGCTAATGCCCGTACATTAGCACACCCGTTCATCTGCCCGTTCGCCTACTCGTTCATCTCCCCGTTCTTCTCCCCGTTCATCTCTGGTTCATCTCCCGTTCATCTCCCATCTCCCCGTTCGCCTGCCCGTTCGCCTGCCCGTTCGCCTGCCCGTTCGCCTGCCCGTTCGCCTGCCCGTTCGCCTGCCCGTTCGCCTGCCCGTTCGCCTGCCCGTTCGCCTGCCCGCCTGCTCCGTTCTGCCTGCCCGTTCGCCTGCCCGTTCGCCTGCCCGTTCGCCTGCCCGTTCGCCTGCCCGTTCGCCTGCCCGTTCGCCTGCCCGTTCGCCTGCCCGTTCGCCTGCCCGTTCGCCTGCCCGTTCGCCTGCCCGTTCGCCTGCCCGTTCGCCTGCCCGTTCGCCTGCCCGTTCGCCTGCCCGTTCGCCTGCCCGTTCGCCTGCCCGTTCGCCTACCCGTTCGCCTGCCCGTTCGCCTGCCCGTTCGCCTGCCTGTTTGCCTGCCCGTTCGCCTGCCCGTTCGCCTGCCCGTTCGCCTGCCCGTTCGCCTGCCCGTTCGCCTGCCCGTTCGCCTGCCCGTTCGCCTGCCCGTTCGCCTGCCCGTTCGCCTGCCCGTTCGCCTGCCCGTTCGCCTGCCCGTTCGCCTGCCCGTTCGATCGACTGTTCGTCTACCCTCGACCACCCACCATCTCCCACCCTCATCCGTCCATCCTCGAACATCCACCCATTCGCCCGTCCGTCCATTCGCCGCCCGTCCATCTGTCAATCCTCAGTCTGCCCGCCCGCCTGCTAGACCGACCGACAGGCTGACTGAACACCCACCCACCCAACCGCCCGCCCCTACGTCCGCCCGCCCACCAATTCGTCCGTCCATCGGTCCGTCCGTTCTTCGGCCCGTCCATCCAACAGCCAGTTCGCCCGCTCACACGTTCGCTCGCCTGTTCGCCAATCCATTCGCCCACCCATTCACTCGCCCGTTCTCTCATCCGCCCGCCCTCACTCGCCCATCACCGAACACTCGCCCGCCGCGCCGTCCGCCGGATGCGGAGGGTGCCAGGGCGTGTCGCGACCATCGCGGACAATGCGCGTCCAGATCCCGACTGATAGGGATTAGCTCCCGCCGCCGCCCCCGCCGCCCTAATAGCGCCCATTACGGCCGACGCTAGTTAAAAGGGTTGCGGCCACGCCGGCGTCCAGCGCGCGGGCAGCAGGCAGTGGCCGCGAAGGAGATTGCGGGCGGGCACACGACGCCGGAAATACTAGTGGTTTCCAGAACGTTAAAGTACGGACGGCTTCACGATCGGCTATCGAGGAAGGGAAGTTACTCCAGAAAAAGTTGGTGAGAATTACTGTTCCAGGGATGCATTTTAGTTTATGTAACCATAGTAAATATATTTTTCTTATTATTATTATTAATATTATTATTATTATTACTATCCTTTTCAGTTGCAAATATTCCATAAATATATTTAAATATTTTTTTAATTAATTCAGTTATACAATTTAACACACATATCTATATAAGTGTACAGTTTAATATGTGTATTATTGTCAATTTTGTTATTGTATTAAAATACAATATTATTGGGGATAAACAGCTTTTTTCATCTAAATTACGAAGCAATCACTGAGCAAAGGAAACGTTTGCCATTATTAACCTAAGCCTTTGCTCCTTATTCCTCCGTCCACTCTTAGTTCTGATCCGTGAAATTAAATAGATTCCTCCACCAATGAATCATAATTTTAATAGTTTATCTTCCTTATTATTAACCAATATTATTGTTTTAACGTCAGTGGATTTTAAAATCATGGTTTAGGATATCTCAATAAATTTTCAAATTCGATTTCCTTATAAGATCTATCAAAGAAAGAAAATACCGATGAGACACTTTCCGAATTTTCTGCTTTTTGCATCTATTGGAGGTGATAAAAATATAATACATATTCCTTTTCTTTCCCAAAGAATATCTTATTGAAAGAATTGAGTATCTCTCCAAATATACGGATGTGCAGAATAAAATAATAATTGTTTGATATACGAACAATCGTATCGAACACATGCAATTGTTGAATTTATGTGACTTTCGGGGCACCTACTGTGTCTCATAATATCGAAACAAAACGGACATTATAGTATTTTTAATATACACGGGTGAAAATATTCTGTTTACAACTACAACTTACTGTAAATAAAAATAGAAATAATCTGTTTCGAGACTAGAGCTTTTGAAATCTGGCCAATAGCTCATAATCGCCCACGCAGTACTCTCTTTCTACACGTTCTTAAGTTCCACCTGATTGACATATTTTCTTATCTTATCCGGATGAATGCGCTGTTCATTACGCGAGTTTAAAATAGCTAAAGCTTCTAAATCAGATAAAGGTTCTTCCTGCCTTTGTCGTCGAGAACAATATCATGCCTGTTCGTTTGATTGGTTTTATCTACACGGAACGTGCAATATAGAGCTTCTCAAAGATATGTAAAAACGGAAGTGTTCTTTTCTTCATAAGTGTGTAAATCAAAGTAAAATCCATTTAGAAATTAAATGTATATTTATCAAAAATTTGGATCAATATTAAATAATCTTAGCTTTATTTCAGAATTCAAGACTGTGATTTCACTTTGAAAAAACGAAAAACCAAATTGAACCAACGTCGCACCCAGTGCAGCGTTACAGGAAAGAGTCCGCCGAGTACAATGTTTTCCCTGTAGCCAGTGTGATAGAGAAAACCGACCGCCGTTGCAGTAGAGACAATTCACAAAAAGTTAACGGTAATGAAGGAATATCTCTACCAAGCTTACACTTCAGAAGCTTATATAAAGTATAAAGGGAAACATCAAAATCAATGAATCATTTTAGTTTACTTCTGCAAGAACGGAAATGTAAAATCAATTTAATATTATTAATATTATTTTTTACAGACAGATATGAGCTCAATAAGAAAAAGAAGTAAACGTTTACATATATGATGACTTTCAACATTTATATTTTCAAATTTCACATCCTACACTTATTTTTAAAAAATATAATGTAGGGAAACTGCGATTTTTCGGCAGAAAAACGCTTATTGTCGGACCTTGGTAAGTATAAAGTGGATAAAACGTGCTCCTAAATGTAGTAAATTACTTCCTCGAACAGGTTGTGAAACGGATATTTTGATTTTTAGGGTACTTTACATGAAGTCTCAACCACATTTCCAACATTTTATCGAAAATGCCTCCACTTTTTTTATCAAACTTTGTTATTCTTCCTAGGGCTTGTATCCAGCCGACACCCGGTTTCCCTTTACGTCCCGAAGGGACGCATATTCGACCGTACATTAGACAAACACTTGTGGGCTCTTCTGATCTGGGGTCAGCAGAACGCGAGGCCCTCCGCGACAACACACACACAAAGACAAGGGACAAACAGTCATGCCCAAGGCGGGATTCGAACCCGCGACCCTTCGGACCGAAGCGCTGAGTCGGTACTCGCTCTTAGCCACCTCGGCCATCCAGGTCGGCTCGAACTTTGTTCTTCCATAGCATAAAAGATGCTGAAAAGAATGGCGTTTCAATGTCGTTGAAATCCCTACTTTTTTTGAAAAGTGCAAAATTCAAAAGCTTTTTGGGCGTCCTACAATTAGGATATTAAAGATAGAGATTTTCCCCTAACTAAAATGTTTTCGTCAAAGATAGACAGTTTTCCTTTAAATCTTTTCTACAGATAGGAAAAGGACCGCTTAAAACAATGGTGTATATCTAATTTTCGTGGAACTCTCTGACTTTTCGAAAACTGCAAAAAAAAAAAATTTGAAATAATGCGAGAAAGTATGTGCTATTGCGGATTTCTTTTTTTTTTTTCTTATCACAATAAACGATACCAATCACAATGTATTTCAATTTTATATTTTAAATAGTTTTATATTACATTCATTAGGAAAATCTGGTTAAATGACTTTTGAGTAACTACAGTAACACTGGAAAAACATACGAGTATATTCATTAAATAAACATTTACTTATTTTCTGCAAGCAGTGATTTTTCATTGTTTTGTGGTCCCCATCAAATATATTTAAATTTTATATTTTAAACTTTCGTGTTCTACACTCATTTTGGGGGGAAACAGTTCAGTGACTTCTGCTGTTAATGAGTAACTGCAGTAACACTGAAAATTACTGCTACTTCCATTAAATAAATATTTATTTATTTACTGCTAGCGATGATTTTAGTCTTGTTTGCTCCCTATCACAATACCCGCCTCACTGTGCTTCGCAATCGCAACCGCGCGCGATAAGCTCGTCTCCGCCCGCGGCTTCAATTTGTCACGCGTGCGCCGCGCCGCCTAACACGCCCCGCGCCGTGGCCTATCAGATGGCGCGCGCCACGCCGCGCCACACCGCGCGGGCAACTATCGACGCTTTCTCCCCGCGCTCGCGCTCCTTGGCGACGTCCGCTCCGCGCGAAGGGATTAATTCGTGATGGATGATGCGGTTAGCCGAGCTGCGAGCTTCATTATTAGGGCGCGAGGATGAGGACGGTGGACGATATGTGTGGTGCGGATTAATTCGTCATGTACATTGACCGCGAAACTGTGTATTTTCAGATAATATCGACGTTAGTGTTGGCTCATAGAGGATGAGTCATTGTGAGTGAAGAGATTCAACACGTGTGCGTTCTGCGCAATGGTACGGATAAAGGTTTTTGTATTGTTTTCATGGGTGGTTTTTCGTTTCCGCGCAGTAGTTTGTCCAGGAATTCTGTTGTTATAAAACGTCCAGAAGCTTATTATTATTAGGCTACTATTCGCTTACGCAAATCGTCGAACAGAAAATATACTTGGAATACAAATGACGAAAATTTAATTTTGTTCGTTGTTCAAATCGATAAAATGTAATTAGTCGTTTGAACTATTTATGTGAAAAATTGTAGTTAAATGATTGAATTTTTTTCTTTGTTCATTCAAAGAGTTCTTTATTTGTTTGTGGAGTCAGACACCTACAACAATCCATCTATTTAGAGGAGTTATTAGCAATAACTACTTTTATTCTAAATTTAAAATTTCGATAATTTGCAAATAATCAAATGTAATTACTACGGTGGAAAAATCCATGTTTGATATGAACAACAAAATTAAAAACAGAAGGCACTCGTATAATCTTTAAACAATAATCTGAAAAGGACATCTGTAAAAATATGACGGTCGAACAGAAAAAACACAAGACTTAGCTGATTCATGTGAAAGCGTAACTATTGCAATGCGAAGGTAATTTTTGCATTCTCGAAACATTTCCGGAATTGACTTCCTCAACACAATCAAATGTTGAAAACATTTCATCTCGACTTTTAGATAGTCAGCAAAGTAATGAGAAAAAGAAGAAAAATATATCAATAATGTTTTTCATTTGTTTTAGATGAACTTTCACATCGTGTACGATCGTGTCACGATCATATACTGACATATTTTCATCAGACAATACGATCTCCAAAGATAAAACTTCATAGACACTACAGAGTACTTTCTCCTGAATGTCAAAGCCAGAATTTTCCCCATTGTTTGATTGAAAGTAAGTGATAACCATATTAGTTCAACCACAAGGTGGAGGATTTGTTGCAAGTTGTTGGTTTTTCATGGACTAGATGATGATAATAAAATGTATTTAACACTTATGAATCATTTTTGGAAGTAATCATATTTAATGTGCATTATTGCAATCATAATAATAGTAATAATAATAATTGTTATTATTACAGTAATTATAGTACATACGTAACTATAATCCTTTCTGTTACATAATGTGGGAATTGTGGGAATTCTGATGCGGTGTTGTTGACGTTATTATATGAAGAAATAAGAGGTCATCTCCGTCAACGTAGTAGATTTATTGAGACAGGCGGCTTTCGCCGGCTTTTCCGTCATCATCAGTCTACAAATGTAAAGGAAAGAACGTATAAATAAAATACCAATAAAATACAAAATAAGATGAAGTTCTTATCTTATTTTAGAGCGGTTCTTTGTCTTAATGCTCCCTTCCTTGCACCCGCCACTAGAACGCACTGTCATCAGTAGAGACCGGATTTGTATGCAATTACATATTTTTTGTCTTTCTATTTTCCGATCTCAATTTGTAATCTTGGCGAATTGTCTGCCGTCCTAACACAATATCCAATTTTTTCGTTACATATTTTTACATATTCAGTACTAGGTATATTAGATATTTTAAATATTTTGATATTTACACATTCTATGAATTTTTTCATTTAATTACATTTTTTATAAAAATAAGTATTTTTTAATAGCATTTTTTCCTATATTATTACTGCGTGCTGTCTACTCCAAGTTCCCTATACGAAGACGCGTGATGTTCTCATTGTCCGACGCGACTACTTAAGTAATGTCAGAGGCGTGAAGTGTGCGACAGTGACAGTCATTTTAACCTTTTGGTATGAAAAGTATCACTGACGCTGCGGATCGTGACCTTCAACCTTAATTTCGGAAAAATATTGACGATCACCGACGTTTAACATTCAATGAGAGTTCTTCACGCTCAAGTGATAGTTTGCTGGTCGTAGTTTTCGTCAGTTTGTACGACGAATGAAGTTAATATATTTATTGTGTCAAGACAGACCTCAAAACTACGGATCTAGATAGCATCTACTATTGACGGAAATCTTGTATGGTGCAAAGTGCGTGCATGAACTTGTGCTCTCCAAATGATTTTTAAGACGATTATATTATTTTTAAAGTTTGTTTGGAAAACTTTTATAAATATAATTTTGTATTATATAAATGTGTTTTATAATTACTGAATTTTAATATACATATTACATCCGATTTTACATATTTATAACATATTCTTACTGTTTTCATTACATATTTATGTACATCTTTTGACGTATCATATTACCGGGAGCGGTAGCTCAGTGCATCAACTGACGTCACTGCAGCGTCTCTGACCGGGAGGTCCTAGGTTCGAATCCTGACGGCGGCAGGATTTTCGACACTAGCTTTTCAACTAGGTCGAATTCAGTCGCTGTCTGGAGGAGAATTCTAGCGGCCGGCTGCTCTGATCGGTAGTTTTCCGTGGTTTCTCCGATCAACCCCAGGCGAATGCCGGAGCAGTACCCTACCAAATGGGCCACGGACCGCGCGCGATCTGTCCTTCCTCTTCCTTGTCCTATCCTCTCCCCTTACACACACACACTTACACTAACATGCACTACACTACCACATATTCCTGGAGACCGGTCGGGAGCTTAGAGCTTGTCCCAACTGGGGCGGTTCCCCGCTGGTGGGAGAGTCCTGGTTTGGGGGAAACCCCACTAGCCAACGGTAGGTCGGCGCCGGATCTCGCCATCCAGCGGGGGAAGATCACCGCCATCTCCCGAATAAAAACATGCACTACACTAATGACCAAAGCAGTTGACGCCCTCAGAAACACGAAAAAATCAATCAATCAAACGTTTCATCGAAAAAATCAATCAAACATATTTTTCCGATCTCTAGTCATCTGAGCACGTCGCGTCGCGACGCCGCGCGGCGCCGCCTGCCATGTGGTGAGCGCGGCTGCCGCCGGCCGCACGCCACACGTCGTCCGCGCCGCGACACGGCACGCCCCCGTGGGCACCGGTGGCTGCGGCCCGCCTCCTAACAAGCGCTGCCCAGCCACTCGCACTCAGCCCGGGCTACCCGCAATGGCGCGTCGCGGCTTTTGTCCGCGCCAGGGGACCCCAAACGCGGCACTCCTTCGAACCTGCTACACTCACGGTCACGCTCGTATCTTAAGCGCAGTAGCGTAACGAAATGAGTGCGGACCCGCCCGCAAAACTTTTATCCGGGCCCTCTTTATACAAGTGTTCACACAACTAGTGTTAGTACCTTAAATAATGAAAATATTCTTTAACAGATTCCAATTCATTAGTCTCTTATTAATAACCAATAGTGTAAAAATATGCCTTTATTATTTAATTTTAATAAATTAAGACTTATAAAATAAATTGCTTACCTTTACTGATTTAAATCATGGTTACATAAGCTACCAAAGTGGGGAAAAACGTTCTGTAAGAGCGCTGTTTTTAATCTTCTATTGTGTTAACGATCACAAAGTATTAGGGGTAGTACCAAGTATTTAATATTACTAACAATCGCAATTCCTTCCGTCTTTTACATGGGCCCGCCCGTATTGCAGGCCTTGCGGGCCCGAACGTTACGCCAATGCTGAGGGTGTTCTATTCTTGATTAATATATACGGTCATTTATTAATATTGATCGGTTGTGATAGCTCACCGGAAACCGTTGGCTCTGCAACACTGTTGGACGACTGGGTTCGAGTCCCGATGGTGACGGATTAGCTACATACCTGTGCCGAATGCGACCAGCATGAATAGGTATAGCGCCCGCGTAATCTCATCAGAATATTTCCGGGGTTTTTCTTCGATGAGTTTCTCCAGTGAATTCTCGATCAATTCCTAATCAAAAGAAACGGATCGCGCGCGATATTCCCTTTCTACCCTTGTTCCATCCTCTCTCCTACACACACACATACACACACACACACACACACATACACACACACTCTTACATCTTGCTTTTATTTCTCCATTGTTTTGTTAAAATCGAAAAAAATAACATAATGTTACGTCAAGATAGACTCCGGCGCCGAAGAAACAGGATCCCAATAGATCGTTAAAATTTGTGCGAGGTTAAGAGCTACTGCAACAACATGTTATTAACCACTGAGAAACATACCTAATATTGTGAATAAAATAAACAAATTGAATCCTTGTTTACACAAATTTTAAGGTAACATAATCTTGATATAAAAATTCTTGCTTAGGATTGATAATTGAAAGAGAAGCCTACGATTATTTTTCATTCACCCGTTTTAAATTTAAAATTATTGTTATGCAGACTGCAAGACAGTCGGTATTCTATGTACGTCAGTATATAGTCATTTAGCTTCCCCGCTGGATTTCTGAAATACAATCCGAACCCACCACCTAAACCGTTCTTCAGTTAATTGAAAATCATTGGCATGAGGGGCACGCTACAAGAATTTTGTAAAAACTTGGTAACGTGAATACTACGATCGGAATAATGTGGATCGGAATTTGTTGAGAGGGGAAAAATTGAAAAAAAAATTACCAGAGTAGAGTTTCGATACCCCTGGCGAGTAGTGTCTCTTGTCTCGTGCGCCGTGACCGCGACTTTGTGGTCAGACTGTTGTCTCCAGCTCAAAAAAGACCTTTCCATGGCGACACAGCTGTGAGACATAACTCTTCCTGTTGTTTACTAATAGCATACCATAAAAATTGACAAGAAAGGGAAATCAATTGCATTACTTTGTTCGAATTTCAAGGTTGCTTTTTAAGTTAATAGTAGGGTTCCTACGTATTGTTCGTAAATTTGTCTTCGGCAAGATCACGCAGTGTTAATTATAAAATTTCTTCCTTAATCATTATCCGCGATCAATGTTGCAAACGGAATACGTACTCCAGCTGTCTCCACTAGTCCTGGAGGTTTCATGGCATGTTGGGTGGAATTTTTTGCTTGTCATTGTAATTGAGTTTCTATTAGTATTCCTGATATATGTTATTTTAAATAATGTTTCATGTACTTTCTTACACAGTAAATTGTACCTTGATTTTAAGTATGTGATCTTAAACTTTTTGTTGCCACGAAAGGCCATGATGTGTAACACGTTTATCTCGCTTCCTATTCATTGTATTCATCAGTTCGGAAGGTGGCCCCACAGATGGCAGCAGTAGTCAAAGGGCCCCCCCCCCAAGACAGAAAGTTTGTGGAATTCAGAGGCTGTTCGAAATACTTTTTTCGTTTGTATTAGTAGTTATATTTTATTATTTGTAACTGTAGATGTATTTCTGGATGTTAAATACTTATAAAGAACATATCAATTTAAAGACATTCAATCTTCGTAATTGAAGTAGTCTAATCGTGGGTGAAATTATTTCCCTACTCGAAATCCGAAGAATGTGTTTTAGACGAATAACATACTTTCAGGATAGTTGCAATTTTAAGAATATATGTGACTCCAGTAGTTTTTACCATAAGTTTATTTCCCAGATCGGGAAAATACTGGTATTCTCCTCAAACATTGAAGAAAACCGTTTACGTCGCCATGTAACGCCATGCTTTTCGACTCAAAATTCGATAATGTGAACTCGTTATATTTATTTATAATTCGAAGAGATATCGAAATTATTGAAACTAACAGCTAAGCAGTTTACACGCCCGGAATCACTAATAAACCAACTCATCAAGCAACCAAGCTGTTGAGCTGCACATCGGTAAGTAAAAATTTGTTGACCGGAGGACCTAGGTTTAAATTTCAAGGGTGTGTGGATGCGTGGATACCACCATAATATCTACACAGAACAGATGCCGACCACCTCCTAGATAAGAATTCCTGGGATGATTCGTGTGGTTCAATATCGGTCGGACGTGTTTTTCTCCAATCACTTTTAGGTGGATGCCGGATCACTACCTTAAACAAGCTAAGGACCTCCAGCAATTCGTCCTTCTCCATGCAGTTCCCACTCTCGACTTTAAGGTTAATCGACAAATCCCAAATGGTCCCATACCTCATTAGATAGATAGATAGATAGATAGATAGATAGATAGATAGATAGATGGATAGATGGATAGATGGATAGATGGATAGATGGATAGATGGATAGATGGATAGATGGATAGATGGATAGATGGATAGATGGATAGATGGATAGATGGATAGATGGATAGATGGATAGATGGATAGATGGATAGATGGATAGATGGATAGATGGGTAGATGGATAGATGGATAGATTGATAGATTGATAGATGGATAGATGGATAGATGGATAGATGGATAGATGGATAGATGGATAGATGGATAGATGGATAGATGGATAGATGGATAGATGGATAGATGGATAGATGGATAGATGGATAGATGGATAGATGGATAGATAGATAGATGGATAGATGGATAGATAGATAGATAGATAGATAGATAGATAGATAGATAGATAGATAGATAGATAGATAGATAGATA
>BLKR01003809.1:16217-130309 GCA_011170035.1 Teleogryllus occipitalis
GTAATTGAAGTAGTCTAATCGTGGGTGAAATTATTTCCCTACTCGAAATCCGAAGAATGTGTTTTAGACGAATAACATACTTTCAGGATAGTTGCAATTTTAAGAATATATGTGACTCCAGTAGTTTTTACCATAAGTTTATTTCCCAGATCGGGAAAATACTGGTATTCTCCTCAAACATTGAAGAAAACCGTTTACGTCGCCATGTAACGCCATGCTTTTCGACTCAAAATTCGATAATGTGAACTCGTTATATTTATTTATAATTCGAAGAGATATCGAAATTATTGAAACTAACAGCTAAGCAGTTTACACGCCCGGAATCACTAATAAACCAACTCATCAAGCAACCAAGCTGTTGAGCTGCACATCGGTAAGTAAAAATTTGTTGACCGGAGGACCTAGGTTTAAATTTCAAGGGTGTGTGGATGCGTGGATACCACCATAATATCTACACAGAACAGATGCCGACCACCTCCTAGATAAGAATTCCTGGGATGATTCGTGTGGTTCAATATCGGTCGGACGTGTTTTTCTCCAATCACTTTTAGGTGGATGCCGGATCACTACCTTAAACAAGCTAAGGACCTCCAGCAATTCGTCCTTCTCCATGCAGTTCCCACTCTCGACTTTAAGGTTAATCGACAAATCCCAAATGGTCCCATACCTCATTAGATAGATAGATAGATAGATAGATAGATAGATAGATAGATAGATACAGATTTTATCTACGTAGGTTTTAAGGCCTCATTGGTAAATTTCTAAGAAGTAATACAATAAACAACAAAAGAACATTATTTTATTAAAACACAGGAACATAAGAAAAAACAATAAACGCAAAGCGCGCTACATAAATTCATTCACAACTTCATTTTAATACATACACTAAAAATTGCTATTCATACCTTCACACATACAACGTATCATTTACGCTTACTTAGGAAGCACTATCCAACACTGACAACCACCAGGTATCTCCCACCAGCGGAGCACCGCCCCAACCGAGACAAACTGAATTCCCTGAACTCCCAACAGGTCTCCCGACATATGTGATAGGGTAATGCACGTTAGTATAAGTGTGTGTAAGTAAGAAGTGAGGATAGGACAAGGATGTAGAAGGAAATACCACGCGCGGCGCGTGTCTCTTTGTCAGGGTACTAATTCAGCATTCACCTGGAATTGATCGGAGAAACCACGGAAAATCACCGATCAGAGCTGCTGGCGGCTAGAATTTTCATCCAGAAATCGACAGGATTGAACTTACCTATCTGGCTAGTATCGAAAATCCTGCTGTCTTCGGGACTCGAACCCTAGGATCTCTTGATAAGGGACACTGCAGTAACATCAGGAGATGTCCTGAGACACCCCCCCCCGGTCAACAGTTTCGATTGCTCCTTAGTAATGGCGGACTGTTAAATCCTTAATAGTTGCCGGCCGTTAAGAATGGCTTTCCGTTCCTCTGTTTGGTTGCGTTAAGTCGATAATAATACGAAAGTAATTTTGAAAAAAAAGAAAAAAAAGCAGGCAGTTTAACCTGCACCCACGACAGGCGACTCTGGTCGCGAACTGCCCACAGACACAGCTCTCACATCCGAGACTAAGAAGCATGAAACTCGCGGGTTGCCGGTCAGCCACCGACCGGCAGCGTTTTACTTTTTAAAGTTCGCATTGACGACAACGAACGGCAACTTTTACGACATACAATTAACTTTTATCTTCCACGGATGATATACGCGCCACGCAAAGCCGGTGGCCCGCAGTTCGCGCTGTCGCAATTCATCATAAAATGGCTACCTCACTTTCCGATCGCGCTTTCTATGCCGAGGACCGCCCGGCGTTTATGGGGAGCTGCCGCTAGGTTGGCCGCAAAGCACGCGGTTTTATTGGGCGGGAAATGAGCCAGATACTAAATTCGTATGAGAGGCTGACGTTTCTCTCTAAATTGTAAATACCCGAAGGGAAATGTTTACGAAAATATGCGGCGGTAAAGTGGAGAAATGTTGCAACAAAAGGAAAAATTTTACGGTGTTGCCATTTTTTGAAGGTAACTGTGAAATGGTGAAGACTAAAAATGTTGTGCTGCAATGTTTACTGACTATGATAATTCATCAATTTTGAAAACTGTAATGCTTTTGGTGTTAACAAAATTTCTTCCAATTACATTTCAAATTCTTCTCCGCATTATGTATTATTAACCAATAAGGGAATTACTACTTACCTCATCTGTATAGTTTGAGATCTGAAAGATGTTTATGCGTACTTTTATTGTACCACACGTACTGGATGTTATTCTATACCATTACCGATACATAATTTTCTCCCTTAAATTCAATTGTTGTGTACGATATTACTATGTTTTTATACAAGTTAATGGCGGTCGTAACTACTTTCACATGAGTATCTCGTGTCTTTATTTTCATATGCATAATCTGAATCATGCGTGAAATTAGATGATTCCGATTAAAGGAGGTAACGTGTGATTTTGTATCTACGAAAATCAGAGTTATCTGTAAGAATAAACTCATAAGTGAATAATAAATCAGTATTTTAATATATAATAATGGATAATATCAATAAAATAACGGATAATTACAAATATTAAAAAACCAAAAATTATTAGCAAGCAATAATAATTTAATACAAATTATTATTTGTAGCTAAAATCGAAAGTTGCAAACTGTTCATTAGGTTCGATATCGCATGTGAGAAAAATCATGTTCTGTATAAATTGGTGTCCAACTTAATACTGAAGGTTTCTAAACACAAAGGCAGAACAATCGCAGCACTTAAGGAGCAATAAAAATGTTACCAGTATATTCGTTTCTTGTCTTGACGGCCTGTGATTATCGCGAAGAAGCTCCGCATTCGCGTTTGGCTTGTTCTATCGAGAGGAGATAAATATCGAGGGGCGGCGAGGCGCAAAGACCAAACCAGAGGGCGGTATGTTGTCCAACACAATGAGGCGCATTCTGCTCGCCCACGCAACCACTGCCCGCCGTTCTCCATTTCCTGCCGCCCACTGCACACTGGACAGATACAGTCACAAGGCGCACCAAGCCAAAATATTATTCAACTTATTACTTCCCTTTACATGTATAATATTCACTCTCTGAGGTATGTGCTTTGTCACGTCCATATTTTCTGTTCCTGTTTGCTGAGCAAAATCAATCTCATTGGGCGATGGAGAGACGTGGTCTAGTGTTTGTGGTTGGTTTAGGATATTTCTTTGACTTTTTGTAATAGACAATGATCCACCATTTCGACTTCCTGAATACCTTGCCTCCTCTCCTGGGCATCCTTGTCCGCCCCCACCAATCACTTCCCACCCTCGCCCTCCCCCACCCTCCAACCCAACTGCCTGCCCGCACCATTCCGCCCAGTCCCCTTCCGTCCGCCCCTGCCCGCCACTTCCCGCCCTTCCCCGCCCCCCGCGACCGCCTCCGCTCGCCCCCGGCCACCTCCGACCGCCCCCGACCGCCCCCGACCGCCCTGACTCTCCCGCTGCCCGCTCCCCAGTATTGCCCACGCCTATACCACTGCCCCCATCCCCGTCCACGCCCTCACCCTCGCCGACACCTCGCCCCTCCCCTACCACCCCTTCCGCCACCACCCTCACACCCTACCCCATAACCACCACCGCACCAGTGCCCTCCCATGTCCATGCCCACCCACGCCCGCCCTCCGCTGTCCCGCCCAATCCGTTCCGCCTGAGGCCACCCATTTAACAACGGAACGAATCGCCGCGAAACCGAAGGCAGGGGCATTAAGCAGGAGGCTGTCTCAAAACGCGATAGACCGGCTGACGAACCGCTGTACAAACGCTAGCTCCGTGCTGCTCCACGCCCTCCCATTTAAGCGTAAGACCACAGCACTCTGGGCCACACAAGTTCGTAGGAGTTACTTGCATCTTGACTCCGAAGTAATACAATTTTAGAAATAAACCTCGCATTTCTGAGGAGGAATTGCAAGAGAAGAAGAAAGTTGATTTCGTATATACGAGTTTGTACAAATAAACGTTGAAATAGACTTTTTTGTCACGAAAAAGACTCAACATTTTCAAATATGAAATATTTCTCTATGGAGCGCTTTTCAACTTTCTGTATATAGTAACTACGTAGGTTTGATGTTCCAATTGTGTCATCTATTTTTTGTAACAATCTGTGTAGGATGATGACAACTTTATTCATATACATTTTTGCAGATATTAATAAAATATTTTAAAGTTTAAATAGCATGAGAAATATTAAAGTTGTGAAGCTTCAAATTATTATTTCGAATTTACTCCAGTTTCAAACTAATTTTTGTTCTATTTATTTATTTTTTTGAACTTTTACAACCGCGTTGGAGGATGCAACAAGCGACTCATCCCAGTACATTAGAGAAGCAGAAACAACTCCACTAGTTAACTCGACATCGTGCTCACTACTTCCATACTCTTACCTTTTCAACAGTACGTCACATTTCCTGCTTCTATAACATTGCACGGCTGAAAAGTAAAGTGACTGCGAGCGTCACATGAAATCTGAGAACAAGAACCGTCATCCTTCGGATTCCCAACCTCATCACTATCTGTCTCTTTTCCTCGGTTATTGTGACGAACTGCAGCAAAAGGCGGTCGCGAGCGAGCAATCACGGGGCATTAGAGCAGCAGAAACCAACAAACTTCACATCATGTCCTCTATTTCCATCAATACGCTCACGTTTCAACACTTTATCACATTTCTCGCTCCTCGAACATTGCACGGCTGAAAGGTAAAGTGACTGCGAGCGTCACATGAAATCAGAGAACAGGAACCGTCATCCTTCGGATTCCCAACCTCATCACTATCCATCTCTTTTCCTCGGTTATTGTGACGAACCGCAGCGAAAGGCGGTCGCGAGCGAGCAATCTCGGGGCATTAGAGAAGCAGAAAGGGCGTGGAAGGGAGAGAAGAGCGGCTCTCGCCGTCCGGGCTGTCATTAGCGTGGCGCCCACGCGCTCGTCCTTTCACACAGACCGCTTCCCAGGCGCAGGCGCGGGCGCGACCGGTAATTACGGAGGGCGCGCTTCTTTTGTCTCGTTGCGCGTGTGATAGCTCGCTGCCGCCCCTGTGCCGATGTCCCCGCCCTCCCGCTCGCCGCTGCGTCTTCGCGCTTCTCGTTCAAGTGCGTACTCTGTCCCGTGGGTATTTTTTGTTATTGGAGGTCGCATCAACATCTAGGTCACTATTGGAGTTAACTCTATGGTCACTGTGAAGATGAAACGATATGGTGATGATAAGCGGTGAATGGATGAACCCAATACAACCATGCCCGGGGCGGGATTCGAACCCGCGATTCTTCGTCCGAGATCGCGACATTACTGCCTTAGCGATCTCGGCCACCGGATCGGCTGCGTGGGTGAGTTTGCTCTCGACTGTGCGAGTGAATCTGTGTTCTGCCCTGGTTAGTCAATATTTCTGTGTTCTTTTCGGAACCTAAACGGGTCGACAGGACTTTTTCGCAGTCTTCTTCAGGGCTGATTTGTTGCACCATTAGGAAACACCACATAGCGAGAGAGTTAGTCGATATTTCTGCCTTCCTGTTATTTCCTACTTCAGAGCTGAAATGGTGCTCGCTGTTAAGAAAGGAAGAGAAACGAAAGGAACTGTTATCCACTGTTCCTTTCGTTGCCTTCTTCAGGACCGCCTACTGAAGCCTGATTTGATCTCTCAACCATTTAAGATGTATTGTCATCTTTTCAACCATGGATCATATTGTTAATTCAAATAATTTCGTGACTATTTAAAAAACTATCCAGCCTTTTTTGATTATTAAGTATCTATTTGGTGCCTAAAATAAGAGATTTTAAAGTCTAGAAATTCGTTGCCGGATCATCTTTTAGGGGGTGTTCTTTCAATAGTTTTAAACCCATCTAATATTTTCACAGATGATTCAAATTAATACCAATTCATTACATGTTTTATGGGAATAATGATTCGTGCGAGTTCAGAAAAAATCTTTAATTTCTTGATAATGAAAAATACACCCGGGGTCAATAAGTTACTATTTTAGATTCGACGCTCATTGCAGTCGTTCATCGCCCATCTTAGAAACTTGAACTTTCTTCTGAAACCGTTCAAAAAATTGATTTTTTATATTCCAAATGAAATTGATTACATTTGGTTTATACTTAGCTTGTCTTGCGTGAATAATGAAGTTTTTCAAGTCCGAAGACATACTAATCAGCCAACTTCGGGTTTATCGTGTTTACTTCCCACTGCTCCAGGTTTATCGTGTTTATTGTCTATAGGTCGAGTTTAATTTAATGCAACACAAACAACTATCGACATGGTTAAAACATGAAATAGTGTAATGAAAATGGGACAACTACTCTCGACATATAATTTAATATTTTTTCTACTACCACAATTTGTAATGCCATTACAGCTTCCTAATTATTTCCTTTTGTCGACTTTTCAATATTATTACCCCATGCGACAGCAGATGTATCATACGTTCATTAAATTTAGACCGCAATGTCGTATCTTGAAATTACGGTTCGTCCCTTTCAGAATTTGTCGAGCCGTCACTTAAGGAAATTGAACCCTCGCGTGCTGCGAAGGTTGGGCGGCCTACGGTCAAACCACATCGTCTCAGTCGCTGCCTATGCAAACACGACAGCCGGGATCGCCCGCACATCCCGTAGATGAGGTCCTATCTACCGGCCCGCGGAGAGGGGAGAGGCAGCCCGTGCATCATTCCGAATATCAAGGGGACACATCGAGCAAAAGGGACACAGCGAAGCCAATGCGTGCCATAACTGTTATTATATATTGAACATTAATTCATTTCATTTCCTTTTTATCTTTTCTTCCTTTTCCTTTTCCTTTTCCTCCCTGTACTGTAGCATGGAAAGGGAAAGTATTGGAATCACCCCAACAATATGATCTTGAATATCCGTTGTAAAATGTATGTTTACGGTTCTTTTCAGCTAGAACTTCGCACATACGTCTATTAGTGTTGTTCTACAGAAGGTTACGATTCTAGTAGGCGGAGAGGAGATTCACGCAGTTTTGTTCTAGAAAATCGTTTTTTATATGAATGGATGGATGGATGTGTCATGCTTAACTCTCTTATATTAGAATCTTTTGAGATAAATTTGAAATGTATGTCAGGAGTGATATCTAGTTGTGCCGTTCCGGAAATCATTAAGATATTTTAATTTAGGGAAATACTTTACATGTAGCTTCTACTACGTTTTCAACATATTTTGGAAAATGGCTGAAACCCTTGTTTTGCTTGAAACTTTGAACTTTTCTTATGTAGAAGAAAGTGCATTTAAAAGTATGGTAAAGTTTTTACTGTCATTAAAACGTCTGACATTTAGAAAATTGCATATTTAAAAAATTGCATTTTGAAAAGTATTATATTTCAGTCACTTAGGGTTTTTGATTAGAAAGACGTTTGAGCATTTCACTCAACCAAATTGCGTGATTTCAGCATTAAGTTAAAGGTATTAAGCTTCAGAGGTTTTATCTCTCGCTATTATTCACGGGCTTTATTGCACAATAGTAATTAACGAAACGAGTGTATAAAGAGGGGGATAATTGCATGAATGGTATGTGCAAGAAAACGAGCAACAATAGCGAGTTTTCTTATATACCTTGAGTGCAATTATCCCCATTTATACACATGTTACCTTCAATATTTTTTTTGTTTCCATTTACGAATAATTCAAATTTTAAAACATCCAAACATATCTTTTCCACACGCGGCATGCATTTCATGGCGTAGTATTGCTTCTGAATAATATCTATTTTAGTGAGCCATGCATTGTTTTTGTTTTCACGAAATATTTGCAAATACCGGAAGGTACTGAACATATGCGGATAAAATATTAGAAGCTGACAAAGTTATGAAAACATTACTTCCCATGAAAAGTAAAAACAAGTAAGAGAGAGAATACAACATGTATAAATATTGCAAAAAAACTAGTCACTTCTGACACAGCATCCTTTTTAGAATTGGGAAACACAACTGACGTTTACATTTTTTACATTCGTAATCCTAAGACCAAACGTTTTACATATAAAACATTTAATATATTCACGATAAATAATTTATGTTGTTCCATAAGTCAGCTAGCTTGACGTTTACTTTCCCAATTTACTTTTATTCATTCGTTGTTTATATGTAGTTGTAGGTACGTAATATGTATTGTACATTTATGTTCATGTTTCATTGCCTTTACTACGTCTGTGTTATAGTTTCTTAATTACGCGATTTTGCTCCTTTTCTGAATTCTGATTGGTATGTGTAAATTTTTAATTGTATGGTGGAATTTTATTGCACGCGTTCTCTTAACATATAGATAATTAACGATTTTTCATGGAATTAATGAGCATATTTAGTTAACTAAACGAAAAACAATAGAATGAACGCTTATCTGGCGTCATTTGATCATTATTTCATTGTATGAGTTACAATAGATCTATTGAAAGCATTCGAATTTCTTCTTGAAGAAATGTGAGCGTGTGGTTGTTGATAGAGAAGCTAATATAAGAGTTTTCTGATGTCCGAAGAGAATTAAATAAAAAGATTTGAGTGTATGTATACGCAATGTCTAGCGATCGTCTAACACATGTATCCTTTCTCAAAAAAATTAAGTGCTTATAATTAGTAAGTGATGCATTACGTTTTTAAGTGAAGGTGGACTGCAGGATTTCTTTGCCATATTTCAGTACTTGTACAGATCTTGGTAAATATAAAATTTTTGATTACATTTTCAGAAAAATGTTTAACTCTGGGTTTACAGTGAGTAGTGATTGTATCGCTCGAGAACGTGTAACCCTCCCTTATTTCATAGTTTTTCGAGACTTAATATTGAACGAGATTAAACAATGGTTTTGGATTTTTCTATTTTCTGTAGTGATTGAAATTTTAAGATATATCCCAACTTTCCAAGCCATTTTCAACAATATTGATTCTTGTAGCTTGGGTGTTTTCTACATTAATTCACTCAATTATGTAGATCTTTAAACGATGTCATGGACTTTTAAAAAACATCTGTTGAGTAATAACACTAAGAGAAGGAAACATTTTGGTATGTCGCACCTTTAGTTTAATTTTGCAAATATATTTTTAACAGTCGTATCGCCCGGTCACAGTTGTATTATGTTCTGAGACCATTAGGGCACCTAAGAGCCTTACGCCGGAGGATGCAAGCATTATCTAAATGGATCAATAAAATTGGATCAATAAAATTAATTGCAAGAAATAATAACATACACATAACGTACATACATGCAGAAGGACCCACATTAGTTCTGGGGTTTGGTACCTTGGTTCTGGGGCTTAGATTTTCTCTCGACGGTCCTGCTTGATTCAAAATTGACTTTGGAACCGCGATGTGATACCTCTGCCATCCTTAATGATGTCACGTCTTGACAAAGAGGGGACTTAAAATATTTTATTATGTATTTGGAATTGTAGGGACGAATTAGTTCTATTTGCAAGCTAGCGATGTTCCCAGGTCTGCGCCCTATTTTATGACGTATTCTGTTCACTGTATCTAACATTCTTGACCTGCCTAAGCTTGTCGTTACTCACCTCTAGAAAGTGGCACGATTGTGACGAAAAGCTACAGCTCTACTTTTGCTCCGAGCGAGAATTGGACCCGGGATTGCATCTCCGAATATTAGCACGCTATCCATGAATCACCTTAGGGTGGGGGAGCGGGGAGCGGTAGTTCATTGCATCAAATGATGTCAAACTGATGTCACTGCAGCTCCTCTGCCGGGAGGTCTTAGGTTCGAGTCCTGACAGCAGCAGGATTTTCGACACTAGCTTTTGCTAGGTCGAATTCAATCGCTGTCTGGAGGAGAATTTTAGCGTTCAGCTGTCCTGATCGGTAGTTTTCCGTGGTTTCTCCGATCAACACCAGGCGAATGCCGGAGCAGTACCCTAACAAACGGGTCACGGACCGCGCGCGATCTTTCTTTTCCTTCCTCTTCTTTGCCCTATCCTCTCCCCTTAGACACACACTCACACACACACACACACTTACACTAACATGCACTACTCTACCACATATTCCGGGAGACCGGTCGGGAGCTTAGAGGTTGTCCCGGCTGGGGCGGTGCCCCGCTGGTGAGAGAGTCGTGGTTAGGGGGAAACCACGCTAGTCGACGGTTGGTCGGCGCCGGATCTCGCCATCCAGCGGAGGAATATCACAGCCATCTCCCGAGGAAAAAACATACACTACATTTACGGAACTAATGACCAATGCTGTTTACGCACGCGGAATCACTAACAACCAACGAACGTAACTTGAAATGATCAAAGAAATGTTATATCTAGAACACGCACAGTGAGAGACTTGCAATAGAATACAAATTCCTCATTAAGAAGTAAAGAGGCTTTTACGCCTAACAACGTGTGACACTGCAGATATGAAGGGCGTGATAAACTGTGCGGAATTAGGATACAACGAGCATCACTTATTCAACGCGAAGCGCATCTCTTCCACCGTCTCGTCAGTGGGATCGCTTTGGTGGGGGGAAGATTTGCCCTCCGCCGAACTGACGACTTTAATTCGACTGAATCGAAAGTGTCACCATGGGGTGCGTCATTATTCTTTGCTGGTGGGAATTCGCTTAGGATTTTGCAAGAACAGAACATCACAAACGATATTATGTCCCTGTTGATTTTCGCGGGCCCGAAGGCAATTTTGAATCACTCCTTTTACTTGTGATTTCTGCAAGCCTCTCTTCATTGAGCTTGGAATCTATCCCATGGCTGGCCTATTTATTTAGGAATCTGTAGTATTGTCAAAACTGACTTACTTATCCGTTTACATTCCAGGTACATTCAGAACCCATTATTGCTGAAGTCGAGCATTAATTGGTCGTATGTAGGACCCAGATGTTTATATATTTCCATTTCCCCCCTCTTTTGTGAATAAGTGTTGAGAAATTGAAATGTTAATGTGTTTAACCTATTTTGATTCTAATGTAATCGTTCTTACAACTTTTGTAAAGTCCTATTTTGTTTTTACGGGAATTTTTTTCAGAAATTATTTAAATTGGATTTTAAATTATTTAAATTGTTCTTTTAAGATTCTTTATTATTTCCTTTTAATTAACAGATATAGTTAAGGACTATGCTTCATTGATTATTTAACTAATAGAAAATTATTTATTTAGTAAGAGCCATTAGTTATGAGAAAAAATCAAGTACTGTTTAGACAATTGGGCGCATGGATCCATGCTGATATTTAGATAATGTAGATTCGAGTTTGTTAACAATTCTTCTTGTATAAATATGTGTTTATTTATGATCTTAGTCACAATTATATATTCTGAATTGTAAATCAAAAATTTCACTATCAGTAATTTGGGCTTGACTCGTCTACTCTTCACTTTCGTCTAGTTCTCGCTTATTACATCATTTTGTGAAAACCCGGAAGATTTGACAAATAATACTTTCAACCACTCTGTGTCCGAAGTTAAAATATTTCCAAAGCTCGTCATATGGCAGCGACAGCTCTTGGCGACACACCCGTCGGCGGGCGTAATTGCTCGCGGGCGAAGCATCAAATTGTTGGGGGAGGGGATTCCCCGCAGGAAAACAACCGCGCCGCGCCGCGCCGCGCCGCGCCGCCCTTTGTCCGCACATGGCCTCCGCGCGTCGCGGTGGCCTCGCTGCCCCTCGGCCCCCGCCGGCCCGCCTCGCTTTGTGTGCGCAAAGAGTTTAAACGCAGGATAATGGAGGGTGTCATCTGCGCGGGGTGACCGCAGGGCGGCGCCTGTTGCAAAAGGGGGACACGCGCGTATTGACATAAGGGGACACTGCGGCGTTGGTGGTGGCGGCGGTGGTGGTGGTGATGGAGATGGTGGTGGTGGCAATGGTGGCGATGGTGGCGATGGCGGTGGCGATGGCGATGGTGGCGATGGTGGTGGCGGTGGCGATGGCGATGGCGATGGCGATGGCGATGGCGATGGCGATGGCGATGGCGATGGCGATGGCGGTGGCGATGGCGATGGTGGCGATGGTGGTGGCGGTGGCGGTGGCGGTGGCGGTGGCGGTGGCGGTGGCGATGGCGATGGCGATGGCGATGGCGATGGCAGTGGCGATGGCGGTGGCGATGACGATGGCGACACAGATGTATAGTATATAGATGGGCTATGCCTAATGCTGGGCGCGAGGATATCACTGAAGTCCAGAAATTGCGCGTGACGCCATCTTACTTTCACCCCGTTCTGAGGCGTTGTACATAAGTACAAGGCAAAGGCATTCTCATTTTTTAGAGCTGCAAGTAATAATTGCAAGAAAGTGATCAAGTGTCTCATGCATGTTTGATTTTAAACATTGTAAGGTTTACTCTAGCGGGTGTCACTTTAAATATTTCACTATATTCGTAAGCATTGCACTTCCATAATCTCAATTGTGTTCTATATAATACCTGACATTACACATTTATATGCGGTGCAGCAAACAGCTGGAGCTACCTTATTTATTTCAATCATTAAATAGTTGAATGATCAAAATTAAAGGTACTATCCCTCTAACAGTTGATGCTGGTATACAGTCAGGAAGATTATTTCCTAAGGAGCAAAGTTAACAAATAAGTGGCATTGACAACTTCACATTTCTCATCTCCGTGCGTTGAATGAAAAATATATAATATGGACTCATGGATGTTAGTCACATGATTAAGCTCGATCGTAAATTTTTAGGTGCTAAAACATAATTTACAGGAATTATTAGGTACGGTAATAAATGATAATCTTTTGATCTTGTCATTTGGCTAAATAAGAAGGATTGCGGTTGGCAAACAAATTAAGTTCAAACATAAAAATATACTTTAAGTACTACAAAACTATGTTTCCAATGATATTAATAATCATATAGTGAAGTCAAGTGTTGTGCGCGCCACTATCCCACCTCCCGCTTGGCTTCACTTGAAGGGGCAGCATTGCCAATCTTGTTCTATATATCTGTGGATGTCGATGGCGATGGTGATGATGGAGCTGACGCTGGTGATAGCGATGGCGCTGGCGCTGCCGCTGGCGCTGGCGATAGCCATTGCGCTGGCGATGGCGCTGGCGCTGGCAATGGCGTTGGTGCTGGCGGTGCCAGGGACGAGGACGGGGAGGAAGCCGGCGACGGAGCTGGCCCGTTTGTGATAGCCATGACGATGGCGAACCCAAGGGTGGGGTCGAGGGCGATGAGGCGGGTGGTGACAATGGTGATGGCGGTAGTGATGACAGGAGCAACGGAGGTGGCGGGTCGTGGGCGTAAGCTGAGGGAGAGGTTATGGTGAAAGGTGATGACAGTGGCGGGGACTGGAATGCCAGTGGAGGTGACGGCAGTGGCATTGATTGTGGCTAGGGCACTATGGATGGTGAATGGGGTGGGGTAGAGGCGGCGGTGTACCTACCATTGTACATTTCAAAGTTTAGACTGTGTCAGTTTGACACAGAGCATGCTGAAGGGCATTAGTGTTCCGACACTTGTTAACAAGTCTTGCAGAAATGCTTTTGTTTTCTTGCACTGAAAAGTAGCATTTTCTTGTTTAATGTGTATGTGTGTAACTGTGATTGATGAAAAAGAAAACATCTGATATCGCACGTTAATTGCCTCTCTTTTCAGAGTATATCTCTGTAATTATTTTAATTTTAAGCAAAACTAATGAATGAAGTGTCAGCATGACTTTTCTGAGTTAATAATTTTGTATCTTTGAAAGTTTTATACATCTAGTAACACGACTTTACAAAACCAGTTCTACATATTTATCAGTATTGTCAAAATGTAAAAGTTTTGTATGTAAATATGTATTTGGCATTTTTGTCGATTGTCCGACTTCGCCGGCTAGCTAACGGTGTCCCCTATGCATGAGAATATGTAAGAGTTTTGATCCTACATAAAAAAGAAATATAGATGACAAATGGCGAAATATTTTGAAGGATGTTGATAAAATTATGACGCATGGATGAAATAATTTTGTAGTTGGGGACTTTGGGTTTCTTCAGTCTATGAAACAGAAAATCAAGGTCGATTTCATGTGATGCATAGTTGCTGGTTACGTAGGGTTTGAATATAAAGTAAAATATTTGAAAAGACTTTCCGAAATATACTTAAGTCAGTCAAGAAATATTTGACTTCTTGAATTTGAAACTTGGAGTGAATTAGAGGAATACGGTAGCTCGCTGAATAGTCGCTCGTTACTCACGGAATACCGGATGTGTGGAGCCGCCTTTTCGACAGAATGAATATCTTGTTCTTGTATTTTATTTGCGCAACATTCTGAAATATAATGTAAAATAAATACTTGATGTAAGTAATTAAAAAGTTGTCTTTTGTTCTTATAATTTAGAAATTTATTTAAATTGCAGTTAAATAATTGCAATTGAAAGGCTTCGTTTTTTCATAAACCGCAAGTGAATCGCAATATAAAGTGAACAATTTCCCTCGCGTCTTCAGTAAATTTAATTAAAAAAATGTGTTTACTGCTACTGAAGACTATGTTCTACAGTACGATTCCATCATGCATCTCCGATCAACTTTCCAAATTTTCTTTCAAAAACGGAAATTATGTTGTAAGGTAAAAGGAAAGATTTGATCAAAAACGTATAATTAAATATAATTATATTTCTCACAATTTATATGATTATGTATTGTGAAAACAGGAAAAACTACAATAAAAGTGATTTGTACTTAAAATTAATTAAATTGTTCCAAGGTACAAGTCTCCTCTCATGGCATTGACGGTAAGAATAAGAAAGGGGAACGTTGGTGACATAAGTTGGGGTGGATATGATGATGTTGGTATTAACGGCGAAAGAGGAATGACAGTAATGGTGGGAAAAGGTCATCAAATAAATTCCCATAGCCCTTCAGTTTCCTTCAAAATATTGTGTCTGTGTTGTAAACTACAGGACACACGTTTGCACAACGCAAGCGTTAAGAGAATATAACATTCTGAAGCTCGATTTCTCTTCGCGACTGTACATTTTTCGGAAGTGTGTTCGATACGTTTCATCACAAGTCAATAATTACTTTTCATTTTTCTCGGTTATTAGAGAAGTGTAGCAAATTGTATCACAAGACTCGAACATTTCAAAAGTATTTAATGTAATGCTTACCCAAGGGTACAATTTAGATTGTGACGACAGACAAACACAGATATTAACAATATTTCCAAATTGAACGATGTTTTCAAAGCAGAACGAATTGACAAACATTAATGCCGAGTTTTCTTCTTTCGATCACGGTACTAGATAACCACCATCTCGAACTGTAGCTAACAAGAAACAAAGCAAAATTTCATCCGACTCGATCTGAAAAGGACTTCGGAGGTGAGGTTGTGCACTCTAATGATCACGATAATCGTAATAATACAGGGCAAGAGATGATAATTATTATTAGGTTAAATTAGTGTCGGAATTAGTACTAAAGCTGACTATATTTCAGGAAAGCGCAACCGAACTGATACGGAACGAGCGCTTCCCAATAAAAGGAGCGGCGCGGCGCGATGGAGCGTGGGGGTGGCGGATGGGGTGGGGGATGGGGCGGCGGCACGAGCGCCTCACAGTGGAGCGAAATGGCGCAAAAATGCGCACGCTGTGTCGAGGTACATCCAGAGCGGCGCACCCAACGGTTAGGCCAGGCGCGGCTCGTTGATTGATTGACTGTTAGAGATTCCGGGCGCATCAACTGCCGTGGTCATTAGTCCCGTAAGAATAGTGTAGGTTTTTTCATCGGGAGGTGGCGGTGATCTTCCCCCACTAAATGGCGAGATCCGGCCCCGACCTATCGTCGACTAGCGGGATTTTCCTCAACCAGGTATCTCGCACCAGCGTAGCACCGCCCCAGTAGGGACAAGTACCCGATCGGTCCCCCGGCATGTGTGATAGTGTAGTGCATGTTAGTGTAAGTGTGTAAGGGGTGAGGATAGGACAAGGGAGAGGAAAGAAAGATCACGTGCGGTTCGTGGCCCGTTTGTTAGGGTACTGCTCCGGCATTCGCCTGGTGTTGATCGGAGAAACCACAAAAAACTACCGATCAAAGCAGCCGGCCGCTAGAATTCTTCTCCAGACGGCAACTGAATTCGACCTAGCTCACAAGCTAGTGTCAAAAATCCTGCCGCCGTCGGGACTCGAACCTAAGACCTCCCGGACAGAGGTCATCTCCATCAGTGAGGCATTGCCCCAGCTGGGATAAGCTAGAACTTCCAACTATTGTAGTCTCTCACTATATGTGGTTGTCATCCCTGTCAGAGGTACTGCAGTGGCATCAGGCACTGAGCCACCACTCCCCGTGTGCAGCTGGTCATTACAGGCTGTAAGGCGGAACCTCTCCTATAGAAATCGCTCCCCAACATTAATTTAAATATATATTTTTGTAAATGTATTTATTTATTAATAATGAATTTTTTAGTTATATAACAATCGTATCAAAATTTTGCTTTCTCAGTTCGTTAACGGCCGTTCGTAACGAGGTGGTCTGACGTCAGGCATTCTCTGCACAGGCTTACCGGCGGACGAAGGTTGCAGCGGAGCAAACTTCAAGGATGGGGCCTAGGTCTAAAGAAGGGCATGCTCACCGGATAGCATTACTATTCATCTCAGCGAGTAGTATGAGGGCTCTACAAACAGTCACTTTTTTGAGTGCCTTAGTAACATTGGTAATCAACTAGTTTTCCCAATATGCGATAGGAGCGCTACTCCCTTAAGCCTGTTTCGGAAACACGAAGTCTACAGCACTGTGGTCTTCGTAATTGGTAGACATTATGTATAGAAATACAATGCATCCAATGCAATGCAATGTAATGTAATGCAATGTATTTGCAGCCTTCCCTATAAAAAACATGAGCCGCGACTGGGGTAGACCTATTAGGCTTCAGACCCTCTGCAAGAAGTCGATAACATAGCTTAATATTGCATTGCAAGAAGTCAGTAATAGCAACTAATATTCTATGCTAACAAATGTCATTAAATATATCAGTTGCGGGCTGAAATGCAATTTGTGAATGCGCGTGAAAGATTCTTTCACGCGCGCGGACGCGAACGATTCGTTCACGCTCGAGTATACATCAAGGAAAAACTTGTATGGCAAACGGAGGTACGAAAATGGAGACTCTCCAGGAAACCATTAAGAAAATATGCTCACTGGCCCTGGTCCTCAACATGAAAGTACGTAGCGAGACATCACTTTTCGCGGTTAAGTGCGTCGGCCGCGCCGCGAGTGACTCATTCTCGGAATCGACAGAGCGCGTGAATGAATCGTATCACAAACAGCATTTCCACCCAGTTGTGTACGTCGTGAATATTAACTGCGAGTCAAGCAATAAAAATAACATTTTATCTTCAGCAAAAATGAAAAATTCAGTATAAGAATACATCTAGTCTGATGGGCACTATATCCTTAGCCCCCCCCCTCCCCCCGGAATAAATCCTGTTTGCGTCTCTGCTTAAAAATATTATGAATTTGTTTGTTCTAGCACTAGTTTGCTCATTATCATCTTCGTTCATTGATGTTTCCGGGCACGTCGACTGTTATGTTCATTAGTTCCTTGCTGTAGGGAATGTTTCCCTGGAGGTGGCGATGTTTTTCTTTGGTTGGATGATGAGAACCAACGCCGATCAACATGGTAGCTTGCGGAGTTATCTCGTCCAAGAAGTCTGCCCCAATAGGGGCACCGACCCAGCAGGGGCAAGCTCTAAGGTCCCGACGGCTCTTCAATAGTAGAGTGGAGTGGATATAAGAGTAAGAGTGTGAATGAATAGGGAGGAGTTAGGACAAGAAAGAGGAAGGAACCATCGAGTGCAATTCGTGGCCCGTTTGTAAGGATATTACTCCGGCATTCGCCAGGTATTTATCGGACAAGCCAAGGAAACCTAACGATCAGAGTAACTGGTCACTCGAATTACAATCAGACAGCAACTGAATTCAACCTAGCTATCTAGCTTCTGCCGAAAATCTATCACCATCGGGAGTCAAACCCTAGGACCTCTGGCAGTGGATAAGCTCCCACATACCTACTAAACTGCGGTAGACGAAAAACCGCCACCGTCAGGTTCAAGTCTCAGGAACTCCGGAACTCAGACGGGTAATACTATTACACATGCCTGCCATTTATCATCCCATTTACAGTGTTCTTTTTTGTAGTTTTCATTGATGCCTTGTACTTGAGAAATTGCAAAGACTGTGCAACTCCCAATCTAGCGTGTCGAATTTTAAAACATTTGGTGACGTCGTTGTTTGCAGTCATCACAACTCGTGGTTTCGATCTGGTGCCAGAAACTCTGGACACCTGTTCCTTATCTTTTTTTGTACGCTTTGGTTTCATTTCGGCCCTTCGTGTATGGCGGGCCAAGCGACGGCGATGGCGTCGGCTGCGGCGGCGTCTTTGAGCTCGCTTTGCGCCGGACCGTTCCCCGAAGCGCCTCAAACAAAACCCGGCGCGAGCGGCCTCCGCGTGAACAAATAGCGGTAATGACCCACCCGCGCCCTATCGCCTCAGACCATCCCGCCGCCTCCTCCGCCTCCGCCCCGCCTCCGCTCCGCCTCCGCCCGCCAGGCGCCGCCGAGCAGTTCGCGGTGTGCGCGGCGAGCACGCCAACTCTCCCGCCCTCCCGCCCGTCCGACCTCACGCCCGCGCGCCCGGCGGAAAAACCGCCCGCGTCAGCTAGACACGTAGATCCAGTCGCTGCCTGGAGGAGAATTCTAGCGACCGGCTGCTTTGATCGGTGGATTTTCGTGGTTTCTCTTATCCAGGCAAATGTTGGAGCAGTACTCTTAAGAAACGGGGCCCGGACCGCGAGCGATCTTTTTTCCTTCTTCCTTATCCTATCCTCATCCCTTACTTATACACACTTACGTGCCGGGAGATCAATCTGGGGGTTTAGAGCTTGTCCCGGCTGAGGTGGTGATCCGCTGATGGAAGATACCTGGTTGGGGAAAATTCCAGGAAGCTGACGTAGGTCGGTTCCGGATCTCGTCATACAGCGGGGAAGTTCACCGCCACCTCCTCCGATAAAAACATTCACTTCATTTACGGGGATATATACCTTAGCTGTTGCAGCGCCCGGAGTTGCGAATCAATCAATCAATCAGTCAATCAATTATTCATCTAGACAACTGCAAACGAGTTAGATATCTCATCTATCATCAAACATATCTCTCTAATAATTTTTATTACAACCTAAATACTGTAAACCATGTAGTTTACTGTATGGTCATTTAATGTAGTGGCCTCATTAAATGACGTCCCAACAAGAATTAAAAACACATTCCCTTTTGAAGCCTTGTTGAACACTTCTCCAGTAATTGTTAACAGCAGGGACTCTTGCGGGTTTCTACTCCGTGTGTTATATAGTTTAGTATGTTGAGGTTTAATGGAAGCCATCACACTATATGAAAAAGCATTATGATACTGAACTATGTAATCATACATCATTCAATAATGATTTTTTTTTAATCGTCCGCGGGCAAGCAAGGTTTGACGTGCCTGCCTCGGTCTATTCTAAAATATACAGAATGTCGTGATCCATTGCAAGTAGGAGAGGTTTTCGAAGGTTGTTCACTTTTATGTTTCCAAGTTCTCCGGAAACAACGACTCTTCATTTCAACTTTTCTCCTGTCGGCGATTCAAATCGTTATGTCATGACAGCGAAAAATTCTCTTATTGGACTTTCCTCTTCCCAAACCATCCTCTTCACAATGCGTCCTCCCATCAAATCGTCCTCCCATCAAATCGGCCTCCCATCAAATCGGCCTCCCGTCAAATTGCCCTCCCATCAAATAATCCTCCTATGAAACCGTCATCTCATTACAATGAAGTAGAGTGCACACGCCCTTCAACGCCAGCTTTCCCATCCGCCGTACCGACGCACAAAATTCCATCCGCTCACCTACTCCATCGGAAAAAAATTGCCATATTTGCTATAGCTGAGACAGAAAATTTAGGGTTCTCAAGGTCTTAATTTAGGAGGTGTCCCCATTACTGTTTGCCTGCTCTTTTGCAGGTCACGCTGTTAGCAAATGTTCGAGTTTTAATCCGTTCTCCCAGAACCCGACTCTGGCCTCAACGGTTGTCACCAGCGTCTTTCAAGAGTTGGTAAACACGCCACTCGAAAGCGAAGGTGCAAAGCACTGATGACCTCTTAACAGAAGGGCACAAGCTGCGGCGGTGGCGGTAGTCACGGATTCTCTCAATTCGCCTACATAATTTGTTTCCAGTTTAGGCAGCTATGCTGTACGTCGGATTCATTGTACGAAGAATGAAGAGGTTAGCAATTACACATTCCCCGTCGCTTGTCCATTGATGTTTTATGGTTCTGCAGAATACGCGACACTTCGTCTTATCAGCTTTTATCTATGAGTAATTCTTCCTGTCCTTAATAGATCTTTTATTGGACTGCTCTCTACGCAAAGCGTCCTCTTGGCTACTCATCTTCCCACGATACCGTCATCTTGTTCAAATGAACTCTCGCCAAAACCTCTTCCAATACAATCATCCTCCCGTAAAATGGTGCTACAGTTAAATCTTTTCTTACAAAATAACCATCCATTTAAATCTTCCTCCTGCCAAATTGTCCTACTGTAATATTTTGTAATTCAATTCCAACCGTATTAAAAATTTAGATTTGAAAGATTGATATCACTTAGAGGAATACTTTTGTAACGTTCTATTTCTTTTGAGGAATCTACTTCTAATAAGACAAGAGCCGTGACGCATTCGACAAAGTGCCGTCACCCAATCATAAGAAATCAGGAGATCATCTCGCCGAGAATGTAAGCCTTTAGTTTGCTATTATGAAGACATATCTGTTTCGATCAGTCATAGTCCACGGTCGTCGTCAACGGTAGTTTGACGGACTGTAGCAACTTACAAGACCAAAAGTGACGCGGGCGTGTACGACGGTTGTTTTACTGAAGTTGTTGGTGGTAATGTTTACGGAGAAGTGGCTGCGATGGCACGAGCAGGGGTGGTGGTGGTGGAGGTGAAGGCGTGGAGTACGTTGGGCAGCGGATGGAAGGGGGTGCTGGCGAGGGCTTGCGTTCTCAAACGCGCCGCCTCCGCCGCCGTGTGCCTCGTGACGGAGGAATCTGCGCCGTGCATCTCGAGCGCAGTCGCCGCAGCTGGCTGCTCCTCCCCCGCCTTCGCTCTCGCCTACCCCCTCGGCCTCGCCTTCCGCTCTAGCTCTTGCCCTCGCCCTCGCCCTCGCCCTCGCCCTCGCCCTCGCCCTCGCCCTCGCCCTCGCCCTCGCCCTCGCCCTCGCCCTCGCCCTCGCCCTCGCCCTCGCCCTCGCCCTCGCCCTCGCCCTCGCCCCCGCCCTCGCCCTCGCCCCCGCCCTCGCCCTCGCCCCCGCCCTCGCCCTCGCCCTCGCCCTCGCCCTCGCCCTCGCCCTCGCCCTCGCCCTCGCCCTCGCCCTCGCCCTCGCCCTCGCCCTCGCCCTCGCCCTCGCCCTCGCCCTCGCCCTCGCCCTCGCCCTCGCCCTCGCCCTCGCCCTCGCCTCCACCCCCGCTTTCATTCTAGGGCTGCCACCTGTCCCTGTTTCGAGCCAGCAGGGCCTGAGGAGCGGGGCGAGGACGGAGTGTCCCAGAGAAGATTTTTTAAAATGTTTGTAGTAAATTTGAGGTTATATAATAGGAAAGAGAAACTGATTCGGCTTTGATGTTTTAAGGGTCTTTATTCCTGGACTTCATGAAAGATGATGACGAGATTGCTCATGTAAATATGTTTTAAAATTGGAAAACAGGGGCATGCCCGAAAATTCGGCAAACTTCATAAAGATATAACTAACTTCTTTATACTTATACCAAATCCCTCAATTAATCGTCAAGACAAGTTCCTCTGTCAAGAATTCAATCACATCGTGCACTGGAAACGCAATTAAAACTTTTAAATACGCAAGTGCGGGATCTAGCTCGCTCTCGTAATCTCTGAGGCGTTTTGTCACTTCAAACGGTTGAGTTGGCACAAAGTAATTTTGTACGAACGCATGCCAATCTGCAGTAGAGAAAAAGTCCCTGGCTACAATACTTCCATTACATGGGAGATTTAAGTCGGGGTTGGCTCCTACTTCCTCCAACTTAATTTGTAGTCAAAAGTCCCTAAGCCAATGTAGTAAGTACGGCAAGTGGTTTACGGGAGGTTGGTATTGTGGATCATATCTTACGTTAAACACATCTTAAAACTGTTTTTAAATATACTTATATCTACGTAATGTTCCAATTTAATGCTGTAAATGTAAAAAGTACCACTTTTTATTCTGAAAACCTGTACTATTGTGGAAGTTTCTTTCTTATGGAGTTAGATAAATCATAGGCACAGTAATTTAAACAAAATACCACCTGAATCTCTGGGATACTCCTTTCTCACCACAAAACCGCGACTATAGTGTGCGATTTCCAATGAATCCGACTCTCCTATTATCGCTCATTCTTAGGGAGGTCGGGCAGAGTAATCGAGTTCTCGGCACCTGGCTACTGAGAAATCGTTTTTAGTTCTTGTACGTTTTCTTCGACTGGAGGACTTGCAGACACTCATTTCGTCATGAAAAATCTTTGTTGTGATAATTGACGAAATTATTCTTGTTTAGTAACGAATGGATATTAAAATATCGCGTCTTGCAAATGACTATAACATAGGGCTTTTTAAAATAACTATTACTAAGAAGAAGTTCATTATTTTTAGAATCAATATCCCCTCATAATACCATTTTTTTCTGACACTGACGTTTGTTTATCTCTCACAACTCAATCCCCATTACATCTCTCTCAGCTAAAAGGTCCTCTCAAAAAACCCCACTCACCCTATCTCAGCAATCGATCATATTTCCGGCGAGTTACAGACAAACCGAACCCAACAGAACTTCAATAAGCGGATAAAACTGGATTAAACATCTGAAACTTCCAATTACATCGACTCATTATACTCCCTATCAACTTCATTCCCCTTCGCACATTTTTTTGGTTCACCACACAAAATTTCATTCGACGTCCCCACGTACGAGAATCCATTTCTATATGATAATCACTCCACGAGATATCATTTAAACCATTCCGATAACGTATTGCGCTGTTTCGTCGGAGGTAATTTAATCCGAAGAGCGAGTGACTTTGAGCGATTCCCGGAGACCTAATTTACGAGTTCAATTCTTGAGCCCGAGCGGCCCACTCGACGGGGGGCACCATTCGCCCACCACCACCACCACTATTACCGACACCACCATCACCACCCTCTGGGAGGCGTGTCCCTGCCTGCACCAACGCCATGTCCCCGCCGTGGCTGCTAACGTCGACGCCAGATTTGTTTTGCCTGGAATTTCAATTAGCCACGGGTAATCCTATGAAAGGTGCAATTTGTTGCCATCACCGAGACTCCACAACGCGGCACTCTACAAAAAGCAACGTCGCTTCTGATGCGAGCGTCCCCTTGCGCGGTAATTGTCTTTAAATATTAGCTCAATTTAATGAGGTACGGACGTGATGACCTTGAATAATGGAGCATCGGCTTCTCTTGAAGACAGCAGCTGTCAGAAATTGCTATCATTTCTTATGGCGCCAGCGCTCCTGAGGACGGGCAGAGGTGGGGGGTAGAAAATGAAAATGAAAAATAACTGTTTGCTCTGAGAATGGATTTCTTATGCGGAGTACTGACTTGTAGACATTAATTGAATAACAAGTAAAAAGAAGCTCGTTCTGTTATTCCGGGCGAGGGCCGGTGGTCCCTCGCGGGTGGCGCGACTAGCGGTCATCGCGGGAACGAGAGGCCAAACGGCTGAAAATTACATTCCGGGAGCGACAAATGATAAGCTATAAGCAGCAAGTGACTGCGGGAGTGGGTAATAAATGACGAGCGGAGAATGAGTGACAAGTGACAAACTGTGAATGATCGATGTACGTGAAACGGAATATACATGGAACGATCCGAAAGCAAACAATCCAGTATTCATTTTACAGTAATGTTATTATTACAATAAATTTTTGACGAACATTTTCATAAACATAATTGTATTCAATTTGTATTGTAAATATATATTTTTTTTTACAAATTGTAGTCGATTATACTACCTTGAGCTACTTATGCCTGTACGGTTTAAAGAAATAGTGCCAGGAGTTTGGATTTTACCTAAATCATTTGTATATAATACAAAATAAAATTAGTTAAAAATATGAAAGACAAGTTAGTTTATTTTCAAAAGTCATATACACCAAAAATAACAAATCCCAACCTTAACTCGATATATAATAAGTCAAACACTAAAATGTTTCTCTCTTCTTCCGTCTGCACCTTTCCTCTATAGGCTTCAACTTAAGACAAATCGGAAAATTAAGACTCCAAATGCAATCAAAATTTTCCCAAGTTCGGTTTCGGTCTGCATAATTATGTATTTAAATATCTTAAAGAAACTAAAAAAAAGAAAATAAGCAAACAATTGAGAATTCTTTTCACTGTAATTACCGTTATTGATACAATAAATTTTCTTGACACAAGTATTTCGTGATTATAACTGTATTTTGTCGTTTTGCAATACCATGTAATATTTGAATATTATCTCACATAGTCTTGCAAAATTATTTGTTTTTCAATTATGTACAACTTATTGACAACTTTTTTTCGAACGCCACAATGAACATTAACTCCTATCTAAGGTTTTTGGGCTATCGAAAATACTATCTGCGGGTGTTTACACAAATAATTTTAATTGCTAATTAATAAGGGAAACATACATATAGCGTCTCCTTAAATTTCATTTTGTGAATACATTAACTGCTAGTACTCCTCGCTCTCCTAAAGAATAACGATTATTAACATTCATAAATAGTTTTAAACCAGTGTATCAACGTAACTCTCTACGAGTACTTTGTGCTTACGTTCAGTAAAATCACTAATAGAAATATAATGTATGTGCATAAGAAAAGAGAAATATTTCAGAAATCAACATTTTTAGATAAATATAGAAATACATTTTACAAGTAAAAATTGCATTAAGATCATTCAGAAGACAAGCGCTACAGAGAGTAAAACACCATTTTGGCCTCTAATTAAACGGCTCTACTCAGTAGAGCTGGCATTGTGCCGAACTATCAAAACTATCCATACTTCTGAAAATTATCCAATACTATCGGAATACATTTTTATGAAAATGTATAGATCATTAATTTTTAATTACAGATATTCCAGGAACGTTCTTCATCTTCTATTTATCTCTCATTAAATGTAAATATATAGAGATCACTGGTTGAAAACACTAGTTCGACTTCGTATTTTCGTAATAAGCGAAAGAAAAACAAAGTTGACTTTCACGCTTAGTGTGAAGGAGCGACAATTGTTTGAGTAAATTCACCATTAACCTTTACGGAGACATTTACTAACACATTATAAGTTGGCATCATTTAATTTATTGAATTGTGATATTTGCCAACGTTTTTGGGTGATGGCAACGTTGAAAGATATTTTCAATATTTTTCAAAGAAGTTTTCATTTAATTATGGAGAATTTATTGGAAACATTCGTAAGATGTTATTTGAATTTACATTTTTATTTTATTATTATACCACCATAATATTATTATGGTTTATTTATTTATTGAAAAACGATAGTCAAAACATAAATGATTTTTCAATTTTTCTGTTTCGAAAGTACTATCGATAGTATTCGATAGTTTATTTGAAGACTCTCAATAGTTAGTCAGACTATCGAGTTTTAACGCGCTCTTGTGCTCACTTTAAATAGTTCCTCTGCAAATGGAAAATTTTGAGATGTCTTTTACTTTCTCGTAAAGATGAAGTTTGTAATCCTGCGGCATAAATCGGCGATTTTCGCAGAAAAACGCCTATTGTAGGGTGGTGGAAACGAAAAGTGGATAATCTTGTATGAAGCAAAATAATTGCTTCTGTTAACGCGTTGATAGTTCAGAATCCACGTTTCGTTCGTCACTGATACAGAAATATCGAATGGCGGCAAAACGTCAGTATTTGTTTGTCCCTTCGTGGTTGTACTTAAACTGTTCAGATTATTTGCTCCAAAATTTTTTTTTCCAATTACTATTTTTTCTCCGAACAAACCTAAACGAACTCAAGGCTTTGCGAGTTTGAATCCAATATTTTTATTTTAAGGATAATTTAATCTCAACATTTTCAAAATTTTCCCAAAAATAACTTAATTTTTTTTAATTAAACTTTTTCTCACGGATAGCGTAAAAGACACTTACAAATGGAGCAGGTCTCGTTTTCGTTGAAATCTGAATTTCCGAAAATTGCGAAAGTTCAACATCTTTTTCGGCATCTTTCTAGAACTACAGTACTCAAGTTGGAGATTTTTCTTAATAAAATCTGTTTTGCAAAGACAAGTCATCAAAAAAGCTTATGAAATATTTTTGGAAAAAAATGTCAGCATTTCTCACATAATTTTGGGTGAAAATAGGGAAATTTTAAATAATTGTATTTTCAACAAAGGACCCAAATTTTTTCCACATATTTTCCCCTCATACGTAGTAAAGAATAGTAAAAAAGTTACACTGGTCTCATTTTCGGCGAACTCTGTATTTTCAAATATTGCAAAAATACAATATTGATGACAGATTTTTTAATGAAATCTTTTCTAAAAAATTAGATCTTAAAATTTTTGAAAAACAATTTTTTTAATACAAGTCATTTTCGGTTAATTTCTGCTTGAAGTTAATGTAATTTGTTACAAATATTCTCAAAAACGACTCCAAATTTTTCTTTACTATTTTTTCGTGAAATAGAGTAAAGAGCACTTAAAAGTGGCACAGGTCTCATTTTTGTTGAACTTTCTGAATTTTCGAAAATTTCAAAGATAGAAATAATGCAAGAAAGTATCTTTTTATCACTACTGCTTTTCTTGTGCACCGGCGTTATGTGACCACCGACTGAGGAGGGGCACGTATAAAACTCTTCCTTTTTGTGCGATATAATAGCTAGGCAGATTCAGATTCATGTACTTGGCCACATTAAGATTTTTGACAGATAGAATATTACAATGATCCTATTATTAATTTATTTACATTTAATACAGAATTTGTCCGGAAATTACATAGCGACGTTTCAGGGAACACATTTTTCCCCTGAGGATGCAGCCCATCCACAGCGATCGCAGCCATCTTAATTCCTAGTCTCTGTTTGGGGTCTTTTTTGACACCAGGGTCAAATAATGTTTTGCAACACTAAAAATTATTCACATGATATTTTGCTTTTTGATATGCTATTTATGTACAATTTATATGTGCTGTAAACTTTTCAGTTTAAAGTTTTGTTGTTGTTGGAAATAATTTGATTTTTATGCGGCTGTGGTCAGAAATGCCACATTTCACGTCGAAATTACAAAAGAAAAATTCCTAAAACCCTAGTTGATCATCTAAATTTATTTATTCACTTAATTATATGACTACACTATTTTATTATATTTTACTTCACTTTAGAATAGTACATCTATTATTTCAAGTACTATTTATTCAAAATTAGGTTTATACTTTCATATTTTAGATTCAAACTTTTCGGTTTTACTTAAATTCTAATTTTATTCGTAGTAATATCCTGAAATATATTTTTTTAAATGTAATTTGGTATATTATTATTTTCTGTAACACTGAAGATGGCTTCAATCTGACCGGGAAATCTTTCTGGAGAAATAAGCACCTACGACAAAACAACGCCTCAAATTTATTTCTATTTCCTAAAATCCGTTCATTTCTGTTTTGTAATAATATGTTGCGGTTTATGAGTGATATGGAGTCAAAAATGACCCCAACCAGAATCCATGTAAGTATTGGAGAAACAGAGGGGTTAAATAGGGCATGCATCTGAGAACACAGCCAAGATCCAATTGCAAAGTCACGGCTTCGTGCCTTCCGCGACCAAGGTATCAAATTCAAACTAGGTTCACCTGGCTCTCACTGCATGGTAACGTGCTAAGAGAACTCGTACACTTCTCAGGCTGTAATTTGAGAACGCCATTGTTGTGGCACTGTATCTAAAAGGAGGTGCGTGAGGTTACCCTGAGAGGTGCCTGAGGTTATACTGTGGAATATCCTTAATACCGAACTACCGGACCATTGCGTTCAACAAGATGCCGAAACCATTATTTACGCGATAAGATATACTAATAAATGAAAATAATTTTAGTAAAGTGTGATGTGTTTCCTAACACTATTAAATGCAGAGGAAAGGAAATGGATAGTGAGGGTTCTACAAATTACTCCGTGTCTAACTCGTCTTTAGAAGAAATGTTTCAGAAGAAATGTTTTTCTATTGAAATGTATTTGTTCTAATCATTTATGAAAGGGACGTATCTATTGTAAATAGAAGAAAATTATTAATGAAAATCAGTATGGAATGAAAACTAAAATGACAGAGCGAAAAATCATAGATCACGAACGAGCATTCTAAAACTCTCAAAAACAAATAAATCGCCAAAAATGCAATTTAACTAAACTTTTTCATGAAAAATTATCAACTGGAAATATTGTATTACAAAAATAATGCCGACTAAGAGAATGTGTGTATTACATGGACTAAATGTATTTTTAGAGATTAATCTACTCAATTAACCAGCTTACTGAGTCATTTTCATCTTGAACTGAATTTAATATTCATTATATGTCATTCATAGACAAATATTTCCGACAAATATAAATTAGTGATCTGCATCATCCAACTTATTCTAAGAGAATATAATATCTTTAAATATTTACGAATTAGGCAACACACATAATAAATCATTGATGATAATTGAAAATCATTGATGATGGTCATGAGAAAGATTATTCAAATTTTTATTTCAAAAAATTTATGACAAAATTGGACATTTACTCACACATAAAATATTGGAGAATCAAACAAGTTGAATGGAAAGTAAAAATCATTTTTTTCAGTGAAATCCTACCATTTCATTAAAATCGCTACGAATAATTGATTTAAAAAGTTGAAACATGTTCCGAGAAGCTCTGAAGTTAAAAATGACGCGAAACACAGAATAAAAAATCGTTATCAGTTAACACAAAGATTGAGAAATAAAGAACGAGTATAAAGTAGAGGAAACAAGACATACTCTAAATATTCGGTTTACGAATATAGAACAATCACTGATTGAAACAAACTAATTTCTGCAGTGCCGATTTTACTGGCATGAATTTTTTCTGTCCCTCAGATTTAGGAAGCTAACGATATTTAAGTTTTCTTTTTTTTTTAAAAAAAATTTTCGTACTGGTGTTTAATAACTACTAGTTAACTTTCAAATTTGTATATATTGTAATTTATGCATGAGTTACTTTTATTTATTGGGCTAATTCTTATTTGTCTACTAGAATACTCATTCTTTTTACGCTTCTTTACAACTAAACTAAAATAATTGTAATCATTTCCATTGTGTTTGTGTTTATCAAACAGACAAGTCTGGTGCTTGTGAAGAATAAGTGATAAAAGGTTAAAGTGAACAACACCGTTAGTCTCACTACTTGATGAAGAATATAAAAATTGCTTAAATTTCAACGCCACGTCCGCTCTCTCTCGTTGAATCGTTCGCACTGTGCCAACGGAGTCGTCAGACGGCTGGATCCCATTTTAAAGTCCGACTTGTTCTGACTTCCAAAAGCTGATATATCAAGCTCGCTCTGAATCCACTGGTCACACTTAATAATAAAATCTTGAACCTCTTGGAATAATGACTTTGAATACTTTTTCTCGTCTCTTGTGACAGATAATCAACCTTGCTCTAGTTAAAATAATGAAGTGGAGTTTTAAGAGTAATGATCAAGTGACACAGCAGAAGAGAAAATCAATGTTTCTATGATGTAGTGACCTGACAGTGAAAAATAACGGAATAATTTATATTTCTGAACTTTATTTCGTACTATGGAAAACAAGATTATTGATATTGTATGTACTTGGCTGTCCGGGAAACGCCGCGTCCAACGCATAGGTGGCGACGTTTCGGCGGCCATTCTGGGACCTTCCTGAGGGCGCAATGTCCTTCTGCGACCTTTCTCAGAGCGTAATGTCAAGTGGCAAGACTAATAGAAGGATTTATGGTTTATTTAGAACTTTTTAGGATACCTATGATTAAAGAATATTCGCAATGACGCCGACTTACACGTCAGCTAACGGGGGTTTTCACAGCCAGGTATCTCCCACGAGGGAGCACCGGTCCAGCTGGGACAAGCTGTAAACTCCCTACTGGTCTCCCGACATGTGTGGTAGTGTAATGCAGGTAAGTGTGTGTGTAAGTTAAGGCAGAGGATAGGAAGAGGAAGAAATGATCGCGCGCGGCCCGTTTGTTAGGGTACTGCTCAGGCATTCTGTTGTTGATCGAAGAAACCACGGAAAGCTACCGATCAGATCAGCCGGCCGCGAGAACTCTTCTCCGGTTAGTGGCTGAATTTGACCTAGCTATCTAGATAGTGTCGAAAATCCCTCCACTGTCGGAACCCAAACCCTAGTACTTCCCGCACAGATGCATTGCAGTGACATTAATTGATGCTCTGAACCACCCAAGCCGGTAAACTCCCACCCAAATTTTCCATTATGTTCATTGACAAAAGTCTTATTTTTTACCCGTCTGCATGCCTTAAAAGTTTGTAACATTTATTCTGAGTCCCGTAGTAGTTGATGTAAGAGGCAAGCGAGTCGACACCACTCGAGTCCATTTTCGCTGCGACCGACAGTTGTAAGTCATCACAAAAATGTCGGTAGCGGCGGCGGCTGGCGAGGTTGCCCGGCAGAACGCGCGCCTACGCAGTGCGTAAATCTGCGCGATTCTTTCCACGTCACAAATCACTTCAGTGCCTGGCTTTGCCGTAAGGTGCAAGAGAGTACGAAGTCTTGCCTCGAAAGAGGTCCTAACAATTAACATGAATTTGTTTTGGTGCGTGTAATAATCTCCCGATTGTGTTCTGTCTGCCACAAGTCGTTTTCATTTCTTTAGACATCTAGTAGTTCAATTTTACTAAGAGAAATGTGCGAAAATCACTTTTTGTAATTTAATCCAAAGCCAATTTGCTCTCGAAGTTACTTTATGCTTTGGGTCACTAAATTATTTTGCTCTGTAGATTGTACATCGTGAATCGTTATTTGATCATGTATTATCCTAAATATTTTGATATTTTTTAAATATTTAATTCACAAGATAATAAGAATTTACGTGTTATCTTGTGGCAATACTATAAGATTAATTTGCTGCTAACTTCTAATAATTCAGAACAGAATTTTCAATGTAGCTATCGTGACTGAATCTTAATAAACGCAATAATTAATTCTTCACTATATTATGTTGTTGATATTAGTTAATACAACAGTTTTCTATCTGTAGACACTAAAATGAAATATCCGAAGCGGGCAAACGCTGACCGAATGGTAGTGCATATTTCCTTTATAATTAATTTCACGCAATAATGATTTACATAGAATGAAATTCCTTTTAATATGTATTTCTGTTTAGTGAACACATAAAACAGCAATCTTTTTCCATTTTATTGAGAAGATTTTAGAGCTTATTATATTAAATATTATTTTATTATATTTTAATACTGTAGCATCTGACTTCCATTTCTCTTTCGTTCGCAGCTTATCTACACTTGAAGTTCTACAAATTGAAGAAAATAACTTAATTTATAATGGATTCATTACGCATTTATAATGATGGAATTAACTTCGACAAAATGAATCATTCAAGTTTGCTATAAAATGGAATTTTAATTTTCACTTATAACATAAAATAGATTTTGAATTTCAATAGCAGCAATTTTCCATCACAAAGAGTACTCTGTGTGCCAACATGTCATTTTTGTGTTTCATGTCCGATTATTTCGCTTAGCTTTTCAATCAACAAAAAGTAAAGGCAACCAATCGAGTATCCTCGGGTATTTTTTACTTTAGATTCTCTTTTGTAAAACAGTTCAAATTAGCTACTTTAAAACAGTAGTCATAAGTTTACATACAGGTCAAAGTTACATTCAGCAGAAGTGGAGCAAATTATGCTCAAGTCGTTACAATGTGCAACTTCGCATAGTCTACAGAGAACGTCACACGAAAAGGCAAAGCCACAGTCCTTTGTTTCGATGCGCTCCCTAAACTCGACGGTTTGTGTTAACTCGTTAACCTCAGGTCAGGCTGACGTCAAATGCGGATACTAACCCGTGCGTTCGACACTCAAGGAACAGGATTGGGTCTAATGACTGGCACGTTGAGAAATGAATTTACCCCGAAGAACCTCGAAAGCAATGCTAGTGAAGCTTTCATTTCTCCGCCGCAAATTAGCCCTTGCGACACCACGTTTGATGAGTTTCTATTCGTAATGGCCCTGTCGCGGAGAAGATTAGAACTTGACGCCATCGTTTCGAAGAACCAAAAAATTAACACTCATTATCTGAAGAGGGAAAGGTTGAAATATTATTTGTTGGAAGGTTGTGGTGTCAAATTATTTTGTTTTCTGCAATACATGTTTCCTTCCGTCACTTGCCAAGGTTTCGTTAATTTTATTTTCAATTTTCTTAATAATTAAAAGGCTCTCAATATCAACATAGTCTAAAACAAATAGTGAAGAAAGATATTGCATCGCACAAAACACGTTAGTGTTTCGCCAGGCCATTGGCTACTATGATTTTTGCAGAAAATATTTGTCCAACTCTAAAAAAGTGCCGTCAAACGGAGCGAGTTTGTGCAGCATGGGGTAAGAATATTCCAGGTTTCTTCAGATGTACGCATCCCATTGACAGGTGACAGAACTTTGCAGTTTGTAACTTGTACAAATATGATGATCGTGAAAAGTCTTGCATCATAAAAGTGATTCATTTTCGCGCTAAGTACCGTGCTAATTCCTGTACATAATTATTGTGGAATTGCTTTTTTTATTGTTGATATTGTTTTGTTTGCTGGACTTAAGTGAATGCCGACCGTGTCGAAGTAAGTTAATATGTCAATAGCTATACATTGGAAGAAAACTCACCAAAAGTAGCTTTGTTTATCTTACTGTTTGCGTTAGTTATCGTGCCATGATAACAACGAAAACACTTCACGGGATGAGATTGTGCCATCGCTTGTGATCTACTCTTTCTGTATATTTTGCATTTTCCAGCCATGGTTCGTGTTCACATCAGAAAACTTGGTGAAAGATAGATGCGCAGAACAATAAAGAGGGAAAGAAACGTAAGTGTCCCCTCAGGTAAAGGCAAAACTGCTGAGGATATTGAATCCTCCAAATTATCAAATAAGGCTCAATCCGTTTCACACGAATATAAAAATCTCGAAGTACTGTAACTTTAATTATGGCTTCGAAACTTAAAGCACCTTAAAATGTGGCACATTTTCACCCCGACTGACCATACGTTATTTGTATTATTAGTGTCGTACAAGCTGAATTGTTCTCTTTCCATTGCATGAAGACGGCCTATTTTTGGTGAAAAGTGGTATTTGATATTTGCTGAGTTTGGTGAACAGGGTTTCCATTCTTTCTCAATAGAATAACATCAGATTATTCGTCTAATGGTAACTCTCCTCGCTAAGTTACAAAATGTTTACACAAACAGAAAAACTAATTGTTACAACTAGGGACACATCGTTTATGCCAAAAAACGTACAACATATGCGACTAAGACGAAATTAAATAATTTCATAAAATAAGCACGGTAAATGGCAAAAAAACTGAACATTTGATATGGAAAAGGCACTAATATCTCTCAGTGCGCGTACTGAATTTCCAAAATTGGTAAAAAAAATATTTAAAATAATATAAAAAGATGAATGCGCTTAAAAAGGTATTTGTGTCAAAAAAACGAGAAAATAAACCTTCGTCAGAATGTTTCATTTTTCATAATTCGTTTACAGACGAGTAATTCAAACGCTATTAAATATTTTGAGTATAATAAAATAGGAATCTAGTTACAGCATACAACATACTTGTATGTTAGCAAAAATCTACCTAAATCTAAGTTTCAATCGTTTCGATCTTCATGCTTTTTACTGTCAATGATAGAGACCTATAACTGACTTATAACTGACGTTAAACAAAATATCATTAAACATTATTTTTGATTGCCACAATAATCCTTCTACAAAATAGCTAAAGTAAAGTCGAAGAGCAGCAAAGCGAAATTTGCAAGCATAATAATTGAGAGGTCGAAACATTATTGTAGCGAAGCAGATAGTTTTCTCCAGTAACATCTTTCAATGAATAAAGGTTAAGAGAACAACTCAAAATTCATCTTGAGAAATCAGGTGCAAGTCAACAAGCAAGGAGACGAAGATATACAACCGTCAATACTCCTTTGAAAACATGAAATTTCGGACAGAAAGTTGTTGCTTTCTTTTAATAAAGACCGCAGCTAGAACTATCGATACAACACACGCGCTGTTTCTCCTTCCAAACGTTAGAAAAAAAGCCATAAATTGTCAGTGTATAAATTAATAATAATAAAATAGCTTATATTCATGATAAATTATGTTAGTTTTTAATTATTATTTGATGATTATTTATGTTAATTTTAAGCGTGATTATTAATAATTTACTTTCATGGTAATTTTTAATTTTCATGTGCATTTTTTAAAATAATTATTATTAGGAATCCAATATATTGCTCTGTTGGCCCTTCAAGATCATAATCCGGCCCTGGAAACAAGCATTGCATAAATACTACCAACTGTGGTAGAGGAGAGTCGTACAATCCGATATTATTGAAAAGGTATCCAAACGCTTTCAGAAACTTTCGATAATATTTGTTTTTATGATACAACAAAGGTTGATGAAAAGGGCCGCTCCTTCCGCTCCACGTGACTGCTTCCTAATTCGAGCGTTGCGCCTCTCATCGCAAAGGTGGCAAGAGCGCTACCGCCGAACCGTCACGGTTGCCGGGCAGATGGGACACGCCCACCCCGGTACGTGCGCCCCGAACACGCTGCGCACGCGGGTCACGCTCACGCCTAGGGCTGCCAACCCTCCGACAATAGGAGGGCAGATGCGAAAATCCAACGCGGGCCGACGCAAGTGGTATGGGAGAAGAGCGACCCGTGGTTTACTGGTCAGATTGCTAAATCTTTCACCTCTGTCATATTGCTACTGCACCTCTATTCATACCGCACATGCTTGGGTTTATACCGAGTGCATCACGCAATTGCTGTTCGCATTGCCTAAATACTACGAAGCTGTTTCTTAAGCTTTTTACCTTCCTCCCGAACAAAATATAGCCCGACTCCATCCCGTTTCTGATTCCCGTTCTGTTAGTACGAGGATTGATTCCTACGTTTCTCTTAGTCTGCTTAGAATATCATTGATCAATTGCAACTTTTCCAGTTTTGTCTGTTTTCAAAAAATATTTTAGAGCACTGCTATCGTAGAAAACCACCGCTTAAAGGTTTCTGGAAACAAAACATGAACTTATCAATCACATGCATCTTATCTCGCTGACTTAACACACACACAATGCCAAGGATTCTGCCATTCTCACTTTCTTCGAGGTTTTTTTTCTGGACTGGTACGATCTATATGACTGAACCAAAATTTTTACTCCTTTGGAAACACGAGATGAAAGAAACGGGACCGAGTCTTATGCCTTCTCAGGTAATGAAAAGTGAAAGAGGATTTGCTGGAAGCGAGGGCGAGGGAAACTGATCGCGAGATGCTCACGCCCGGTCAGCCCCAGTGACAAGAACCGAGAGAGGTGGCTCAGAGCATCTGCTGATGTCACTGCAGTGCCTCTGACCTTAAATCCCGACGGTGACCGGATTTTCGACACTAGCTATGTAGCTGTCTGCCGCTGTCTGAAGGAGAATTCTAGCGGCTGGCTCCTTGATCGGTAATTTTCTGAGGTTTCTCCGATCAATACCTGTCGAATGACGAAGCAGTACCCTAACAAACGGGCGACGGACCGCGCGCAGTCTTTCCTTCGTCTAACTTGTCCTATCTTCACCCCTTATTTAAACACACTTATACTTAACTGCACTTCACTACCACACATGCCGGGAGACCGGTCGGGAGCTTAAGACCTAATCCCAGCTGGTGGGAGATACCTGGTTATATTTCACCCCAACTCTATGCACATTTCCAAGGCTCGAAATGCTGTTGTAGAAGGGCGAGGTCGTTAGCGTCATTTGCGAACAGCGAGTGCATACCAATTTTGACGGCCGGCTGAGGTGCGGAACTCCTGGCTGCTTACCTTCGGGTGTTATCGCAGGCTTGTACGCGGTACAGGACTACCATACCTTGCATCACAATTCCGACAATTGACATCTTTGCGTTTATATATGTCTGTATTTAAATATTAGTAGATTTGTCTTCTTCGGCAATACAACTATTCTCAGAACTGCAACGCGCTGTAAACACAAATTTCTGAACGTTACAGAAGAATAGAAATCGTCACGAAACTTCTTCAGAAACGAAGTGTTTCTCAACAAAACACCGTATGAAACATTTGCCCATCTAACTGAATAGAGTATCTGCATATAGCAATCATTACAGAAAATACAGAAAGGCATGCAGCGATCATTAAATAAGCAATTGTCTAAATAAGCAGATGTCTAATCATTAAATCAATTACATTTAGTGAGAACAGTAGCAAAATATCTTCAAAGCAATATACCTTTGAAGAAAACATCTAAGGTGTTCCACCGAGCATATCAGATTCGGATGCACCTAGCGAGAATATTCTGCACCGGAAGATATTTGTCGGAATCTGCCAGAAACATTGCCCGTCCTCCAGGCGGCGCCGCCGCGCGTCATGTCCGCTCCTTCATCACCGAGTTGAGTCGCTCGTCGGCCGACAGATCTCTCCCCTGGCGCTCAGTTCCTTTGCGCGTGACTCTATTGTTCTCCGCCTTGAGCGCCGCCGCCGAAACTTCTTTTAATTAGTCGTCGCTCCCGCCATTAAGCTTATAAATATTTATCCGAGGAATATTTGGAAACGAACAAGCGGCAAAGATGGAAAAAGCTTGTGAAAAGGCAGGAAGGATGCGGATTTCCATGATAACGATCTTGGTTATAAATGAATTTGGTAATATTATCCGGCCAAGTTTTAAAACGGTGAGTGAAGAAACAAAATGCTGGTGGATTCTCCCTTTTGTTTGAAATATCTGAAAATGTTAGTTTCAACACGTTTTGTTCCGCACGGGCCAAGTGTCCAGGGCTGTTAAATGTTCCTTGTTCTGCACAAACAAACGTTTGAATCGTCAAAAAGAAATATAAAGTGTATCGAAAGTTTGAAAGTGTGACGAAATACACTACTATATATGCGTGCGTGTATACATGCAAGTTTCTAAACTAATTTCCTTTTCTCGAATCTGCATGCCGTAATCAGCCCTCGTTCAATGTCAAAATTCAAATATTAAGCAATAACTATGAGGTTTTCCTTATCAATTTCAATTTCAAATGATTATTTTTTCAAAAATACCTAATTGAATTTATTATGTATACTGTATATACTGCTCCGTATCTTGACAGGCTGTTCGTTTAATTAAAACACCTTCAATTATCAACATCTAGTAATTGTGTTTATGTTTGTTGTACAATTTAAATTCTGGACTCTAAAATTCTGTATTATTGTGAATTAAATTTTATTCTCACATCAAATTAAGGAACATTTATAACATCATAATGTCAAACATTTGCAAATCTATTCCACACAATGTAATGTATACATTACGCCGAGTTTAAGTTCTTTTAAGTTTAATTTTAAACGTAACTTTATTAAACGTAATAAAATTTCCGTTAAAATTAATATTCATTTAAAATGAACTAAAATTAAAAAGATTGAGAAATTCGGACTTGAACATGTATAATTCACGGTTAAGTTTCAAGTTTTCAGACACGACTGTACCAAGAATATAAAGGTATTTTTACTGCTAACTTCATATTAGAACTAGACCACACTCCACCATATGATCAACATCATAATTGAAGCTTGTTTTCTCAGTTTCGATTCTTTAATCACCAATTACGGTAGTCTTTACTGTAAATCTACAAGGAAAATCAAATATATTTTTCTTAAAGATCTTCCACACCAGAACAGCATCCTAAAACAATTTTAAAAGCCAGTTAACTTAAATATTGGTTTACTACGCATTTATGTTTCTGTTAAAATGTAACTCGTAGTTGCTTCCATGAGACTATTGTACGGAACATTAAACGATACGTATCGTTGAACTCACGAAATCCTTAATACCTCCTAACCCAGCAATAATGTGCGATCAGAAATAATAGTCAGAGCTAACCCTCTTCGGCTTCTTTCTTTCGTCACTTACACCGTTCTTTAATTCGACTTCACGTTGTAAACACCGAAAAACACACTCCCGTCTCACCTGAAATGACTGAGTCAGGAGTGCACAAAGAAGTTTCCTGGGCCGTGCGAGACCTTTTAGATTCAGTTGGACTCTTTACAAAGAACGTTCAGAACTTTTGTTTATGCAACTATGTAAATATATGCAACTGAAGTCTTTAGCAACCAGTATTTTTTACATACAAAGTAAATATTTCACAAAATATAATCAACAGGAAATAATTAATTACATAATTTAATTAAGTTGTCAAAACGAGTAATTTGTAGATTTTTAACATTGCATTACAACCGTCAATTAAAATAAAGATTTTATAAACTTTGTTCTATTTTCAAGATTTTTTTTCTATTTTTAACACTTGAACGTTCAAGTATAATGCAACAGATTCCTCTGCATTTTTGTAAGATTTCTGTGCCAGTTTTTTTCAACAGATGTAAGTGGATGAGGGAGGAGGGGCCAATTTTCAATCTTGTGCTAAACACTTGCTCTCTTCTTACTTCGTCGCTTCTGTAGTATATTTTCTTTACGAAACGAATGTTTTCTATTGAACATCCCAATTTACCAGGAAGACAGAAATTTCTTGTCAGTTAATGAACTTTTCAATATAAAGTTTCCGATAAAAAAATCAAATTCAGATGGATTCGTAGGTTTTCGCGGCCGGAGTCCTTTGATTCTTGGCTCTCCGAGATGAGCCGCGTCTCAGTCGATCGAACTGACGTTTCGGCCATCATGTTGTGCTAATCTTTCTGTTAATCTTTCATGTGCTCTATTTTAATACAATATTACTGTACACATCGTAACCTAAATAACAACCTCACTCGATTTAATATTGCGCATTTTTTCTTTCCCTCTCCGACCATGGCACAGAGACAGAGTATTGGAATCACCTCAACAATTTGATCTCGAATTTTCGGTCATAGAGACGGTTTTAAGATTAATTTGAGATGTAACTTTATACACACATTAGTATTAAAGTCTTTTAGTATTATTTCAAACATGATAAAGATTCGTGAAGATTGAGAGGAGATACACTTAATTTTGAATTTGAAAATAGGAATGTCTGGATGGATAGATGGAAGTATGTAATCACGCATAAGTGTGTCGGAGTAGAAGCTTTTGTTCTGAAATATGGTAAATACTCAGGGGTAAGATTTAGATGTGTCGTTTAAGAGATCATTAAGACATTTTAATATTTGGGAGTATATTACCCTGTGACATTTTTTCAGAATTTTCTTGAAAATAGCTACAATTTTTTTTCCTTAAGTTTTTTTTAGGAGTAAAGCCAATACTTCTTATTTAATATTTATTTATTAGGTCTGTAATGTATTGTATAGTTCCAATTTTCATTAAAATCCGTAAAATTTGAAAATTTCCCAAAGAAGAAATTTTTTGAAATAAAAAATGTGAAAGGTGTCCCCCATTTTTATTAAAATATGGGTTCTAAGTTTGCATGTAAGAACGTTCAGGATATATTTACGTAATTAAATTGCAGGGAAGAGTTTCAGAATGTGCGTTGACAGGTTCACTTCCTCTGCGTTATTGCCAAAATTTATTACCCTTAATATTGTTATGTACAAACCGTTGGAATGTTCTCGAGAAAATCGAGCTCAGTAGTCAACAGAAATTCGATATTCGAGATTCAGAAAATTGAATATTCATGAAATTCGATTCATATTTTGATGTTTCCTGCACGTCAACTGCTATGGACGCTAGTCCATTTAGTGTAGTGAATGTTCCACCCAGGAGGTGGTGATATTTCTTCTCCGCTGGATGGTGAGATGAGGCGCCGAACTACATGTCAGTTCCCCCTCGCAGGGAGAGCACCGAGCCAGCCCGGACAAGATCTACGTACGCTCTCGACTGGTCTCCCGACATGTCTGGAAGTGGAGTGTGTGTGTGTGTGTGTGTGTGTGTGTATGTGTGTGTGTGTGTGTGTGAGTGGGTGAGTGGGTGGGTGAGTGGGTGTGGGTGGGTGTGCGTGATTGGATGTGGGTGGGTGTAAAAGGGGAGAGAATAGGGCAAGAAAGAGGAAGAAACGATCGCGCACGGATCGATCCCCTTTTGTTATGGTACTGCTCCGGCAAATTTCAAAATTCATCTGGTTTCGATAAGAGTGATCACGGAAAACTACCGATCAGAACAACTGACTTCTAGAATTCTCCTCCTCACAGCGGCTGAATTCGACTTAGCGATATTACTAGTGTCTAAAATTCGGGACTCGAACCCTAGGACATTCCAGACAGAGTCGTTGCAGAGACATGCTAGGTCTCAGCTAACTCGAACGGTGAAAAATTCAAGATTCAAGAAATTAGACAATTCAGGGATTCGAAAATTTTGAAATTGGAAACATTCAAAATTTGAGAAACAGAAAATTTTGAGAAATTCGTATCAACCCAGAACATTTCAAGTTTCGCATTTCAGGTAATTTCGTATGGCGTTAGCTCTGTACCGCACAGCTTCCCTGGAGCTGTGCACCCCTGTCGCGGGCGTAAACGCGCTCTGCCGCCCCGTGCGTCGCGTCGTTCCGGGCGGGGGCGGCGCGGGCGGCGGGGGCGATCGCCTGCGGTCGCGATGGGCGGGGCGCGCGGCGCAGCACCTGGCTTTGTTTAGGCGCTCCGACCGGAGGCATTACACCTCGCTAATAGTCCCACGCCGACGCCGGGCCGGGCCGCGGCGCGCGCGTTTTTGCGCCTGCGGCCGGAGCCGCGTGGCTCACAGTGGGCCCAAACGCCAGCACACGAACGCAGACCGAAACGTCCTCGAGCGGCTACCTCGATTAGGCGGTCACCTAAACTAACGGCCATTTTGTGTGCGACAGATTGATTTTTCCTCTTTTCAGAGGCCATCTGTCTTAGCGACCATTAATTGATGATCATTATTTGATAATTATGCGATGTTGAAATGTACTATAACAAGAAACGGAAAAACAGTGGAAATTATTGTTAATTTAATATCTTCCTACGACGGGACGCATTCTCATATCACTTCGAATAACAACATCCAGAACCTCTTATTTTGCAGGGCGATTGATTTCTGTTTCAGGTAACAACAGGTGGTATAAACTCACATGTCTTAACGAAGCCATAATGCATTCTTTTCTATCATTTTATAGCTTTCTTATAGTTTGCTAACTCGTATTTCCCTTCTGTCAAGGACTCATGGAGCACACCACGTGCGTGAATTCAATCTAGAGATCATTCTCTAACTGCTTCGTCAGACGGTTCTGCTGTGAAGTTTCTTCAGGATATGAATAGCAACTTCACTTGACGTTTGCTTGCTTGATTCAGCGAGGGCGAGAAGCGAGTTTTCGTTCAAAAGTAACAAGGCTCGATCAAGACAAGTCAAGGGAGTGTTTACTTGTTAGCAGAAAGGACGTAAATTATCCTAAATATTTTAAATTCTGTCATTCTTCTTTGTCATTTACGGTAATTAAAAATGACAAAAAGAACATACATTTCCATGCAATTAACCCAATTAGATTTTATTTACGCAAGTAACCCCGAAACGTCGCCAGCTGACGGAGAGTTCGGCGCCGGAATCGGCTTAGGTGGCTCAGAGTATCTACTGACGACACTGTAGTACGTTTGGCTGAGAGGTTCTAGGATTCGAGCCCCGACGGTGGCAGGATTTCCGACACCAGCTACATAGCTAGGTCGAATTCAGCTGCTGTTGGAGGAGAATTCTAGCTCCAACTGCTCTGGTCGGTAGTTTATTGAGGTTTCTCCGACCAGCACCAGGCAAATGCTGGTGCAGAACCCTAACAAATAGGCTACGGATCACGTGCGGTCACTCCTTTCTCTTCCTTGTCCTATCCACCCCCTTACACACACTTACGTTTACAGGCGCTTCACATGTAGGTGGTCAGTCTGGAGCTTAGGGCTTGTTCCGATTATGGCGGAGCTCTTTTGACGAAATATAACTGCGCAGGGAAAATCCCGCACGCCGACCTGTAGGTCGTCCTCGAATCTTATTCTCCAATGAGGAGAAACACCAATATTTCCTGTGATAAAAACATGCATTACACTTACGGGACTAATGATCATGTCAGTTGAAATACAAAATAATCAATCAATAGGTGCAGGAACTCACATTATACCGCTGAAGAACACTGACACCTCCCGAGATATCACTCAAACGGGACTAATCATCATATCAGATGCAGTAACGCATCCCACAAACAGGACTAATTATCGTAACAGTTGATGCTATTGGAAAAGAAGTAATCAATCAATGGAGCAAGCCACTGCGTAACAACAGCGCTTCGACCCAGTGTGCAGAGGCGCGTTTTTTCGTCAGCTCGAGGGCCCGCGCGGCGGACGCCATCCGCGGCCGCAGCCCCGGGTCGTGAACCGCGTCCGGCTAAATCAATAGCAACGGGCGGCGACCACAGGAAACGCGCGATATTAAGAGGAAAATAAACATTGCGGGGCGTAATGAAAAAGCGATCACGCGGCTCCAGCGGCGGCTCGTTGGCGGAGGCTGGGGAGGGGTGGAGGTGGCCGTGGAGGTGGATGATGGAGGCGGAGACGATTGTGGTGGCGACGGCGGTGGGAATGGTCATGGTGGTAAAGTAGTACGTGACAGTGTGAAGTGGCCGTGAAAATGGAGAGAGTGACGTCAGAGATGGCTATTTCTATTTTTATTTATTTATTTATGTATTTATTTATTTATTTATTTATTTATTTATTTATTTATTTATTTATTTATTTATTTATTTATTTATTTATTTATTTATTTATTTATTTATTTATTTATTTATTTATTTATTTATTTATTTATTTATTAGGGTTTGAGGAACCCTTCAACGCCCTGCTGACGTTAAGTCATGATCTAATGAGAAGATAACGATAATGAAGAGAGCGTAATGAAGCAATGATGGAATGGAAGTCAAGGGGAACCTAGAGAACCCTAAAAAATTCGGCCGGGAGCTGTTTACCAAAAATTCAACTTAGTTTGACGGGTTTCCCCATCGCGAGAAGGCAAGCGGTGGATCTATTGTCGAAGTTGTTGTTCGATGTTAATTGAGAATTTGTTTCGCCTCCTGTCGATTTGTCGCTGGATTTCACATCTCATATCAATGAATTTGAACGTAGTTATTTAAATAAGAGTTGCCAATATTAATTCACTCATTTACTTCCAGATACTGTCACAACGCTGGGAATTTCGCGTTTGTTCCTCTTTCCTAGCTGAAAGAACCTGCGTTCTATTTGGGAAAATAAGTAAGAAGGCAAAAGTTGACGCTTTTTTTGCTAGAGTACCTCTCATAAAGTGATATTAGCATGACAGGACCATTGTGAATTATGAGCAGCTTGCATATTCACGTTATGTTGAATAGTCATGATCCTTTTTTCTGTTGGAAACATAGTGACTTAATTGTTCATCAACGAAAGTTTTCGAAAATGTTTCTTTAAGAGAGGGAAACTTTTGACCGAGAGTGTCGATAAATTTTGCGTCACCAATCTTATTAACCACATGAGTCCGAATCGGATATTTCTTATCCATATTCACAATTGCCCGATACGAAAAAGTGAATATTACTCTTATGAAAATTGTGGTATCTCAATAACCCCACCTCAACAATTTCATCCAATTTGCCTGAAGCAAAATTCGATTTTTTTTTTGCAATTTTACAAGATGTTAGAATAAATGTAAATATAATTATGTGATAAAGATGATTATTTTTGCATGAGGTACTTATCTTACAAAAGGGCCGAGGACCAAAACAGAGTTTCAGTGATAATTGAAAAAACTGTCCATTTCTAACATTATTTCGAAGTGTCTGTAAAGTAAAAAATTGAGAAAAAGTAGTAGGTCACTGTACTATTAAAACTTCTTCTCCATTAGCACGGCAACCGAGGGTGGACCTCGGCTTCCTCCAGGCACTAAGGTTTTTCTTCTCCAACTCCTATACTATTAAAACTTCCAGTTATAGAAATAGTAAAGAGAGAAATGGTGAAAGATTTTCTTTACAAAAGTGTTGTATGAAATACATGCTTTCTTGTGTTATATTTATGAAGTAACACACTGATATGGCAAGGTATGTGAATATTGCTACACAATAAAGAGGTAAATCATTCTCTTGTAAGTAGGGGGCGGATTTTTAAAAAAAACTGTCATTTTTTCTTTTCACTTTAGAAAAATGCTCTTAGTATAGAAATTCCTTTTTATGTTATGAAAAAGAGAAATGATCTATTTTTAGACGTCATTTTTTTGTATTTTTCATTTCGACTATTAAGTAATATTTTACCTTTTTTCCTCATTTTTAATACATTTTTCGCTGATTTAATCGAGTTTAATATCATTTTAATGGTACTTGCTTCAAATAATATTTACGAGATGCACCAAATGTTCCCACAGAGTTCCTTGGTACCTATACCAGATAGCAGTTCTATTTCTTCGCACACAAGTTGTAATGTCAGCTATTGTGAGTATCTAATCTGTTAGGTCCCTATGATGCCTGTCAGCGCCGGTTCAGCCGATTTCGGGATAACTAAAGACAGTCGAAATCAAAAGAACAGTCCAAATCAAAAGCTTGAACGGTGAGTTCACTTGAACGAACAGAAGAAACCCCGATTACAGCAGTAACGTATCCAACAGCTTGAGTTGTTCATCCGAACTGGTTTTGATCACATTTTTTACGTCATTTTTATGTTTTGGGGGTGGGTATTTTAAAAACTTTTAAGAGCATTTCATTGATGTTTTAAAAATCCGCCCCTACTTACGAGTATCTGATTCTGAGAGCGGAAGTGTTGTCTTCCATGTCATTTAATCATTATTTTGTTTTTCTGGACGTGACAGCAGCTATTGTATTACTCCGGTACGGGTAGATCGTTTTTCGGCAGATGTTCCTCCTTCGCTGGAACATGAGATCCAAACTTCACGACGTCTTATAGGTCTTTCCCCTCTAGATATCTCCACTAGCGGAGCTCCGCCCTTGCAAGGACAAGCAGAAACATCCTTACTAGCCTTACGATATATATGATATCCCTAATATAGTTCATATGTGTGTGAGTGTGTGTGTGTGTGGTTTTAACGGGAGAGGTGGGGGTCAAAGGGAAGGAAAGAAAGATCGCGCGCGGTCCTTGGCCGTTTGTTAAAGCAATACTCCGGAATTCGCCTGATACTGTTTTGAGGAACCACTAAAAACTACTAACGAGAGGAGGCCGTTAGAATTCTTCTCCAACTATCTAACTAATGTCGAAAATCAACCACTCCGAGACTCGAATCCTACAACTCCCAGTCAGAGACACTGCAGTGCCATTGCGTTGTGACTGCTTCGAGCTAACACAGCCCGTGTCCCTTCTGTGGAAATATTCACATTTATTCTTAAATGCTTTTACATGGAAGCTTACGGCCTGTCTTACAAACCAGATACTTAAGAACTAATCTAAATCTACTTGGTCTTACTAATTCTAATTATTTACATTTTCTGGCCTGGCACCGAACACTATTTACATGATTTACACTGTGCAATTTAAACTTCACAGTCTGAATTCTTCTGGCGCTTCCGCCTTTCTTGCTTTATATTTAGACACAAACGTATGCAAGATATTTAAATAATATTATAACTGTAGTTGTGATCTATAATTGTGTCTATACCCTTTCAGAAACCTACTTGAACACGCGTTACAGAAACCTACTGAAGCAACTACTCAAGGGATGAGTCACGTTCCACTTACTCCATTGTAGGGTAAGAACACGCTGACATTACAACAAAGTACTAACATTCGGCACACCTGGCGACTACTACACAAGAAATTTCACGTCGCGCTTTTGTAGGGCACGATAGAATCAATAATAGTAAAATGTCATACATATCATTTCGGACTTCACTGGCTGTTTGTATTAGCCACAGAGCTCTGGCTAAAGTAAGGTGATTGAACAACTTGTGTGTTCGCAAGTGTTTTAAAGTAAAAATGAGATGGAAGTGAATCATTGAAAAACTCAAGGTCGATGCATGTAAATCGGAAAGGTCGAAATCTGGAGCCTTGTCACCAAATCGTAATACAAAGTGAAGCGTCAACAGAGAGCGTTGTTTTGGTGGCATCCCGAAAATAGATTGACACGCTGGAACTCCAGACTACATACCTTATCTCCCTTCACTTCACATACCGACATCAACTTAGCCTATGATTACATTCAATCGTACATTTGCAGTTAAACGAATTGGACCAAAAAATGGAAAATTAAAATCAACCCCTCAAAATTACAATCCAAAATATTCACGCTCAGACGTCCTCCCTTCCCTACACCCTTAGAAAAAATAACACCGATGTACCCTGGCTTTCTAATTCTTCGCCAGCCAAATACCTAGGTGTCTTACTGGACAAACGGTTAACTTGGAAACCGCACATTTAATCAACAGCCCATAAGACACGAGTAAAAGTTTTAAAACTCTACCCGTTTATAAATAGAAATTCCACCCTTAGTATAGAAACTGGGCTGCTCATCTATGAAATGATAAGACCCACAAAGACATATGCTTACTCAATATGGCGCAATACCGCACCAACCAACCATTTGCACCATTTTGCAGAAAGCTCAAAAGAAATATCTAAGACAAGCCTTGAAAGCCCCCTGGTTCATTTCTAACTCACAAATACCTGAGAGCTTCAAATACCTCTCCTGTCAGAATTCATCTCACAAACCTCTCAAAAATATTACTCTCTCCTCCCAGCATGTCCCAACACACCAATATTCAATCTTGGTCAAAACGCTCATTATCCTTCACGCATTAGATCCAGATTCCGCTCTTTCACCCTCCCTAATTCATAAAAATCATTCGCCACAATTTTCCACAAAACACAACCCCTCCACTTCTAAACAATAAATGCAAATTTCCCTTAGTCAAGTTATACAAATATGAAATTTTTAAAATAGTAGAGGGTTATACCAAGACCCGCATTTTCCTGACGATGGCCAAGTAAATTAATTGTATTTGTTGTCCCCGTCAAAATCCTCGAAAGACGAAAGTCGAACGGGAAGGAATAATTAAAAAAACAACCTTATCTCTCTCTAATCTTCTAAACTTCCCACCAACAGTGTGATCATATTTCTGCTATTCCTCGCAGAGGTAATGCCTGGTGCACATGGTCAGATTTTTTATAAAACGAGTTTTATAAAAATGATCAAAATTTCATTTTAGTTCAAATTTTCTTAGCACAAATACAACTTTTTCAACATTAAAATACCCGCTGGATGTGCTACCTAAGATAATATTATTTTATTCGATTAACTCTAAAACACAACAGATAATTTACATTATTCGCAATTTAAGTTTTACTATACAAAAGCACTTGTTTCGCCTGTTTCTCGCACCCCTTCCTTCAGGGTCTTTCTGGCTCCGCGCATGCTGCAACGCAGTCGCATCGACGGCGACAAGAGGATTTCCCCCTCCACGCGGCCCCGCGCCCGCAATCGCGAGAGATTCCTTCCACCCACGAGCCCAGATGCGAGCTAATGGCTCGCGTCTTATTACCGCCGATAAATTAGCAGCACGTACTAGGCGAGCACGACGTCCCAGCCGACTCCGCCACCGCCGCCGCCAGACGTGATCGAAACAATCGCGCAAGGAGGAGCGGAGCGGCGCGCCAGCGACGGAGGAAGCGCGCCAGACACTGACGCATCCGTTGCTGCCTCCGCCGCCGCCTCCGCCGCCTCCGCCGCCTCCGCCGCTTCCGCCGCCTCCGCCGCCTCCGCCGCCTCCGCCACCTCCGCCGCCTCCGCCGCCTCCGCCGCCTCCGCCGCCTCCGCCGCCTCCGCCGCCTCCTCCGCCTCCGCCGCCTCCGCCGCCTCCGCCGCCTCCGCCGCCTCCGCCGCCTCCGCCGCCTCCGCCGCCTCCGCCGCCTCCGCCGCCTCCGCCTCCGCCTGCGCCGCCTCCGCCGCCTCCGCCGCCTCCGCCGCCTCCGCCGCCTCCGCCGCCTCCGCCGCCTCCGCCGCCTCCGCCGCCTCCGCCGCCTCCGCCACCTCCGCCGCCTCCGCCGCCTCCGCCGCCTCCGCCGCCTCCGCCGCCTCCGCCGCCTCCGCCGCCTCCGCCGCCTCCGCCGCCTCCGCCGCCTCCGCCGCCTCCGCCGCCTCCGCCGCCTCCATCGCCGCCTCTGCCGCCTTCGCCGCCTCCGCCGCCTCCGCCGCCTCCGCCGCCTCCGCCACCTCTGCCGCCTCCGCCGTCCCCGCCGCCTCCGCCGCCTCCACCTCCGCCGCCTCCGCCGCCTCCGCCGCCCCCGCCGCCTCCGCCGTCTCCACCGCCTCCGCCGCCTCCGCCGCCTCCACCGCCTCCGCCGCCTCCGCCGCCTCCGCCGCCTCCGCCGCCTCCGCCGCCTCCGCCGCCTCCGCCTCCGCCGCATCCGCCGCCTCCGCCGCCTCCGCCGCCTCCGCCGCCTCCGCCGCCTCCGCCGCCTCCGCCGCCTCCGCCGCCTCCGCCGCCTCCGCCGCCTCCACCGCCTGCGCCGCCTCCGCCGCCTCCGCCGCCTCCGCCGCCTCCACCGCCTGCGCCGCCTCCGCCGCCTCCGCCGCCTCCACCGCCATCACCCCCTCGCCATTCCCGGTCTGCCACCGCCGCCGCCATCTCCGCCGCCACCGCCGCCACCACCGCCGCCGCCGCCTCCCCTCCTACCTCCACTCTCACCTCCATCCTGACCCCGCCAACGCTCCCGTCTCCGCCATCAACACCGCCACCTCCACCGCCTCCGCTATCAACTCCCCCAACTCCGCTGCTGCCACCTCCACCGCCTCCGCTCCCGTCTCAACTTGTGCCGCCGCTCCTGCCTCCACTCCCGCCTCCGCCTGCGCTATTTCCATCTCCCCCGCCTCCGCTCCTGCCTCCGCTCCCAACTCCGCTCCCGCCTTCGCTCTCACCGCCACTCCCGCCTCCGCCATCGCTGCCGCCTTCTCCACCGCTTCCCCTATCTACTCCCCCGCCTTCGCTCCCCGCGACCTCCTCCTCCACCGCCTTCGCTCCCGCCTCGACTTCAGCCGCCGCTCCTGCTTCCACTCCCGCCTCCGCTATTTCCATCTCCCCCGCCTCCGCTCACGCCACCTCTCCCGCCGCCGCCATCGCCGCCGCCTCCTCCACCGCCTCCGCTATCGACTCCCCCGCCTTCTCTCCCGCCTCCGCTCCCGCCACCGCCACTGCCACCTCCACCGCCTCCGCTTCTGCCGCCGCCTCCAACTCCGTCGCCGGTTAATAGATGTCACGGCCCCGATCCACGCGCCCGCCACCGGATATCGTCTTGATAGGGAGCGTTTGTGAGTGAGTGAATGAGAATTTCTTGATTCCGAGCGCATCAAATACTGAGGTCATTAGTCTCGTAAGTGTACTGCAAATGATATCTCGGGAAAAGGGAGCATGCCCTGCAAGAACGTGAGTTCACGACGACACCAACCTTCACGTCGCTGTACGGAATTTTTGCTTTTCCAGAAATATCTCCCAGCGGAGCACGGTCTCGGTCGGGACAAGCTTTAAGCTCCCGAGAGATCATCAAAAGGCGTGGTAGTTCATTTCATGTAAATGTGTGTGTGTGTGTGTGTGTGTGTGTGTGTGTGTGTGTGTGTGTGTGTAAGATGAGATGAGGGAAGAACGATGAGGGTGGAAAGATCTGGCATGGTCCATGACCCATGAAGCTATACTGCTTCGTTATTTACGTGGTATTGATAGGAAAAATCACGTGAAAGTACTGATCACGAGAAACTAACAATCGGCTGACATAATTCTCCACCAGTGATTGAATTCGACCCAGCTCTGTGGCTTGTGTCCAAAATACAGCTTCATTGATCATAAGACTTCTCCAAACATTGCCGCAGACGAATGGGTTGAGCTACCGTATTCGGTCCAGCAGAGAGCCAGCGTCGATAACCCGCTCAGATGACGAAATGAAATATTATCACACTCAGGCTTGCCGAACTAAATTGGGGTATATGTTCGGTTAATTTCTTATAGAAATGATTCGCATTGAGATCACGAACGTTGACAAGCTTCTGCTGGGGAGCGGTGCTGCCTATAGATTTTTTATTCCGCCAACTGCAGAAAGTTTCCTTGAAAATAGTGTTTACGTATTGCTAGAATTCAAAAAGAGAGCAATATATATATATATATATATATATATATATATATATATATATATATATATATAATATTGTACATTGTTATTTAATTCGAAATTGGTATATTGCGGGCTTAGGAACTAGTGATAAATGTTGATGTAAGCTCTCAGTTTGATTTCGATGTGCATGGCCTTATTAGAATTTCTGCATCATAGAATTCTTTTTAATATATCCTAATGTTCTTTTTGTTAATATTTATATCGTTTCATTCCATATTATTTTTAGAAATGAATTAGCACAAGCTAAATTACTAATGAAAACTATCCCTGACCTCCAAACTACTCTCGCAGAACTGACCTTGTCGAGGGTTTACCAGCTGGCGCTCCAGCCCATCTGGCTGGCGGAAGAATGCAATTTGCGGAGTGATTCTGTCTCCAGAAATGTTCAACTGTTTAAAAATATATTTAAAAATCTGGTCGCTGGCCTGGACAGACTATACCACACAGGGACGGAGGTGAAAGTAGAGACGGTGGCGAAGGTAATAGAATTCGCAGTGTTTGGTATAAGTGACGGGTCCAGGGGAATTCATGAATTACTGTTCCAAACACATTAGTAAGAGGATTCCGAACTAAAGTGACACTGCATCTATTTTTTTTTCAAGAGCCGCCCTTTCTTGGGAAAGAAATATAATTGAGAGGCCGAAGTTAATTGGAAAAAGAGAGGAGGTGGTGTGAGTAGCGGTAAGGATGAGGTAGTGGGGAAGGTGAGAATGATAGTGAAGAGAAAAGTGAAATTAAGAAATTTAGAAATTTTTCCACACCCGTAAATTGATAATATTTTTTACAATATTTCATGAATAATATGAATGGATTGATTACAAGAGCATTCTCGCAGACATTTCTTGCATAGTTAGTTTGACGATAGTGGTTGAGAAAGCCTAGGATATGTTCGATGTGACAAGAAGTAAATGACACCTGGCTTGTATGCTGTAAATACTGTGTTCTTAAATAGTTCCGTAAACCTCTTGAGAGTAAAAATAAATTCCATATTACCCTTGGGAAGTCAGATGTTAGTATTGTAAGGACCATTTTTGATAAATGTTATCCGTCATAGCATATAAAATATTTCGCAAAAACTCAACATGATTAATGTGAGAAGGTTTGCACTGTACATTTGTTATCGCCTTACCACCCAAAGTCGTGAACGTCCGATTGTATGTTGAAACGACTTGTCACAGCTCATTGCGGTGACATATTTCCACCGGCGCCCATTTTTCTTCCGCAGACGCCCAACAATGGCGTTAAACACCTGAAGGTGAAAGTCTACTACGCTCGCTAGAATTCCGATCAGCCCTCTGGGACGCATTAGAGCTGTGCGAATGGTCCTCTGCGAGAGGTCGGAGTTTTCTCTCCTCTCTCCGCCACAGCTCTGTCATTCACACGATTAATTGTCCTCCCGCGTTTTTAGCCCGTTCCTAGATAAATCTTACAAGATCGTCTGTCATACGGGGCCCGTCGATTTAACGCAGTTTGAGAGATAGCGCCCCCAGCACCCGTTTAGGACGCTTTCCGCCTCGAGCGATTTTTCAGGGAAAGGGTAGCGGGGATGGGGGCGGGGCAGACTCAGGCCCGGTGAGGACGCGGGGGTGGGTGTTGTTTGACACAAACAAACGCTTGGCCAAACACGGAACCCGGTTTGGTAATTTGTCACAAGCGCGAGGCCGCACCCTGCCTGCCCTCTCGTGGTCGCCAGAAAGAGCTGGGACTTGCATCCTACAGTGGTTAGGAATGGGCATCAAAGTAGATGTTCACATGGAAGGAACTGGAACATGTATATTTTGTAATTTCCGAATCATTCGAACTTTATAAAAGATTCGAGATTCGAAAACTGAAATCTTACCATGTTATTCGTCTTTTGAAAATTTCAAATGCTAAATTAATTATTACTAAAGGTAGCTGTCTATCTTAGAAAAAAAATTCTGGAATTTTGGATCCATTTTGCTTTTTCTTGTACATTTGTGCTTTTAGATATCAAATGATTAATTTTTTTCTATTTCTTTATAAATAATTGTAAAAATGTAGGATTTTACTTCAAATATTCTAACTCTACAACAAATTTATATATTTTGGTAATTCGTTTTTTTTAATTAATTACAATTGAATGTACTTGTAAATTAACTAGAATGGTGTAGGTTCTGTAAAAGCTAAAGAGCCAGGATTTGATTACTTGAGAAAAAATAATTGTTTATAAATTTATTCTGGACATTTCAGTATACAAATCTGAAACTGCTAGTGACAAATTAACTCTTCTAGTTCATTCACTAGAGAAAATCATTTGTCACACGCTGCAAAAAAATTCTATTATTATCTTTCACAGTATATGATTTATAATAGAGATGCATGCATGTGCTGAAAATTCCCAATTCGGGAAAATGTATCTGAAGTTCACTCTCTAAGGGTCACTATTGACACTCGCTTCAAAAAACATGACTATCTCAAAAACTAAGAAAAGTAGCAAGAATCGGTTTAAAGAATTTTCAAAAAATAAAACAGCATACGACCCAAAAAAATTGAAAAACACGAAATTTCACCATTTTACATCATTCTCGGGTAGACAGCTACCTTAAATCTTAAATTAGGTGGCTGAAATGTAAATTATAAAGGTTTTACATTCCCTTTATTTGAATTTTGCATGTAACAATGTAATAAACTAAAAATTTCCAATATTTTAAAATTATTTGGAAACCTCCAGGCTACTTGGATACTAGAAATGAATTACAGAAAAAAATATGGATTCAGAGTGTCCATGGTACTTCAAAATCGTCCTTTCTGTCTCGATTTTTATAATACGAAGCTTGTTTACGTCAATTTTTAATACAATTCAAATAACAAGCATCCTACGTGTTGAAAATATTTGAGTGATGTCACAAATTATTCAGATTACTGCTTGAGAAGAAATTTCATTTCGTCTGTCTCTTAAATTGAAATTTGGGGAATGAATGTTCTTTAGTAAGTCCATGTATAAAACTTAATACATGCGGTAACTCCTATAATGAAAAATGTACACCAAATATAACTGTAACAAAGAAAAATAATATGTAATATTACACAGTGAGACTCACACCTAATCTCACTTGCTCAGCTCAACTTTATTTAGAGTCTTGTTTTTACCCAAACATTCTTTTTAATCCAATAAGTGCTGAACCTCATGCGGAAAAGTAATTACTGGTCGATCGTATTCGTAGTATATGCACGAGGTATCAACTATTCCTCTCAAATATGTCGTGGTTGTTTAAAGTGCGAGCTAGTCCATTGGATTTCCTCTAGCATGGACTGTATTGTTTGGTATTTTTTACCTAGCACCATAAGAAGCCCAACACTACCAAATATTTGTTTGACTACGATATTTGACTTCCAGGGGCTGACACAGTAATGGTATCAGTCATTTTACCCCGTTCTTGTGACGTTCTCTAACTGATCAAATATGAAAACTGATTAGTAAACGAATTGTCCGAGAATTTAATTTTCCGAGAATTTACTTCCAGATCATTTACATGCCACAAATGTGACGTGGCATCCTGAGATTTCTCCGCCACTTGATAATACAACATCCAGAGCCGAGTGTGTCCTCGCGAAATCTCTTTGAAAGCCAGAACGTCAATCATCCTTGAAGAGAGTTTAGGCTTAAGGCCGAAGTGATAGCTACTGCTGACTGCACGGCAACTGAACGTATTTTCCATACGTTCGTTGTTGGTTTGTTGGTTAGTGATTCCGGGCGTGTCAACAGCTTAGGTCACTAGTCCCGTAAGTGTAGTGTATTTTGTTTTCCTCGGGAGATGGCGGTGAACTTCCCCCGCTGGAAGGCGAGATCCGGCGTCGACGTACCGTCGGCTGGCGTGGTCTCCCCCTAATCAGGACTCTCCCAACAGCGGGGCACTGCCCCAGCCGGAACAAGCTCTAAGCTCCAGATCGGTCTCCCGGAATATGTGGTAGTGTAGTGCATGTCAGTGTAAGGGGAGAGGATAGCACAAGGAAGAGGAAGGAAAGATCGCGCGCAGTCCGTGGCCCGTTCGGTAGGGTACTGCTCCGGCATTCACCTGGTGTTGATCGGAGAAACCCCGGAAAAACTACCGATCAGAGCAGCCGGCCGCTAGAATTCTCCTCCAGACAGCGACTGAATTCAACTTAGCTGAAAAGCTAGTGTCAAAAATTCTTCCGCCATCAGGACTCCAACCTAGGACCTCCCGGTCAGAGAAGCTGCAGTGACTTTAGTTGATGCACTGAGCTACCGCTCCCGGTCCATGCGTTCGTCAATGGAGTCAATCGGCGCTCGTTTGCAATTGGTTCATTCGTTGGTTTGCAGTTTCCTCACTGTACATGGCTTCGACATTTCATGAGATTTTATTGGCGGCTGATAATATAGTGCGCCACGGCAAAATAATTGAAACTAGGAATGGGCCGAGTTATTGGTGATTTTTTTAAAATTAATTTTTCATAAACATTCCACATTACTTTTGTGATAAGTATGGTGTACTTTAAAACTGAGAAGTTTGAGATGCGTACGTTCCCTCCGTGATTCATGACCATCAATGACGCCTTTACAGAAGCCAACGACAAATATACATGTTTTACGAATAGGCGAGACTGTACCACTGTCGCGGCAGAGGTATACGTCTCTGACGTAAACACGATATTTACTTGTTTAACCGCCACTCTGATTATAACTAACCTCTCTTTATAACACGGGAAGGCTTCCACTCCAATATTTTCAAGTGAAGAACTAACGCCTTCGATGTGAGAGGCGATATGTGAACTAAACTACACCCAATGGGCGACAAGCACCCACTGTGCCTCGCGGGCGACCGCCCTTCGCCAGGCAAGCACAATGCGATCGGCGTGCGTCGCGCCCTGATCACGGCCATTGTGCGCCTGCAAGGCCCCCCGTGGCCCCAGCCCGCGGCCGCGCCGCCACCCGCCGCCCAAGCGGGGACTCATAGCCATCTTCTTCTCCTTTCTCGACTTCGTCTTCATTTCAGTGTTCAACTTTTCTCATCTTCTTTAACGACTTCTGGTTCTTCATTTTGTTCTTTATCGTTTTCTTCGTCTTTAACTTCTTCTTCATCCTCTTCCTTATCCTCTTCTTCATCCTTTTCTTCTTCATCATTTTCTTCTTCATCCTCTTCTTCTTCATCCTCTTCTTCTTCATCCTCTTCTTCTTCATACTCTTTTTCTTCATACTCTTTTTCTTCATACTCTTTTTCTTCATACTCTTTTTCTTCATACTCTTTTTCTTCATACTCTTTTTCTTCATACTCTTTTTCTTCATACTCTTTTTCTTCATACTCTTTTTCTTCATACTCTTTTTCTTCATTCTCTTTTCATTCATCATCCTCTTTTTCAATTCTCTTTTTCATTTTAATCTTCATCTTCATCTTCTTCATTTTCTTCTAAATCTTCTTCTATTCTTCTCCATCTTATTCTTATCATCTTATATTATTACCGACTATTAGTCGACGTGTAATATAATTAATATATAATTAATAACCGACGTGTAATAATTTGGTGCACGTAAAAATTACATTATTGTCGTTTCAATCATCACGATTCCCGTTTTTCTGCAGTGGAAGTTCTGCTGAGATAACTACACTTCCCTTGAATCTCGTTTCTCACAAAATATGCCTCAAATATCGACCAACACAATGATGAAAGTTGTATTGTTTACAACGATATAATAAATATTGCTGAATTAAAACCGAAGTTCCATAGCAAACACAAATTCCACGATGTAACAAATAACGCAGCTAAAGGATACTTGAGTATTACATACTAACTAGCCCAGACCTCTCCTTTTCACAGAAACATCACCTTAACTGTTTTTTTATTGGGGCAAGAATAAGTAAAGACCTTTCTGAATTGTCAAGACACCTGTAACATGCGAAAAGCAAAGCAAAAAAATAGCAGTAACTAAACGCAGAATTCAGGGCTTGGTTTACCTACAAGCAAAGTATTTGCTTAGAGACATCCGACCATGGGAGGCCCCGCGCATTTTTGTTTAATGTTAAATTAGTCTAATATAGAGAACATTTAATATTTACAACTGAACTTAGAATTTGCTTACACTAACCTCAAATGTGATGTACTCTAACCTAAAATGTGTTTTACGCTAACCTTAAATATGCTATAAATTAGTCGAATAAACCAAAAATACAGATTCCTAAAGAACATAAATCATAGTACAAAATTATTTCGTAAAAAACAAATAACTGAAAGAGGGCTGCGCGCACCTACGTACGATTTCGGGGAAAACGTACTCAATGCGTGCGATTTCTGGGACTTATTCTTCGACACACAGTGATGGCTTCCGGGAACGTACGGTAGTGTGTAAGCGTCTATAACAAATATCAGATGAACTAAATTCAATTTATTTATGAGACGTGGCAACCAGTAGCAACACTCACTCAAGATTTCAAATGGCTCAAGATTTCACCTGATGGTCCCTTCCTGTTTCCCTCCAATCCCTTTGCGCTTCCCTAGAGAACAACAGTTAGAACCCACAGCTGGTAATAAAGAAAAGTTTGAAATAAAAAAAACAACTTAAATTCAGAATGAAAGAAATTAAATTGTCTTCTTCTATTCATTGTAATAAATAATTAATACGGGAGTTAAATTGTGTCCCGTCTTTTTTGTCGGGTTACCCCAACTTAAAGATAAAAACAAGCTGGAGGAAATCAGCTATTTCAGTATTGGCATTCATAAAGTTTTTAGTTAACAGAATTTAACAATTGAAATTCAACTAAAGACAGTGCGTAAGGATGCAAACGAGATATTGCACGTACGAGTAACTACAAAGAATTTTTCAAATATTGTCTATCTTCTTGGGTAATACTGGAAACGCAGCATTTTAAAATAAAAAAGGAAGTGTATCCTGCCCCGTATCCATTCTGACTGCTCATTGTGCTCCACTCTTGTTCTTTCTTCCTCCTCTGAGTGCTTAAATACTTGTTTCTTTACGACCTCTTCTCTTCACCTCTTTAAACGCATTTTTTTACTGTCAATGCTGACCTGGCTCTTTCGGGTGCCCCTTATTGAATTCACTCGCAGGTTATAAACCACACCCTGGCATTATAATTTTGAATTCATTAGGTGTCAGATTCATTGTGATAAATTGTTCGCGGACTGACAAGGCACGCTTCCTTAACACGAATTAATGTTCTTTCTGAAGAACTGCTTGTAATTTTTATTTAAATACAATTTTCTTCGAATAACTCTAGGTAACACTTTAAATGAAGACCACTTAAAAATGTTAAGGTACAAAAGCGCATGTTTTCTTCTTCAAAATTTATTTACAGTTCGTTTTCCGTTTCTTTATTTCGCTTTCATTTTAGTTACACTGGCAATTTTCAGACATGACGTAAATTCCTTTATTCGTTAGAACGTAAATGTAACATTTTTACACCACCTTGAGATTAAAACACTATTTTCTTTTCATCAGCCTGTGTTTTAGATCCATGCCAATGTAAATTGTCAATAGTTTAACAATTCTTTTGTTAAATTTCATTCATTGTTCTTTTATACATTTAATTACCTTTGTAGAAGTGTAGTTACATTTCTTTGGTTCTTGATTTATAATTTGTATACGATAATAATATCTTGAGAGAAAATGATTTTGCCTAATTATCCAAGTACCCAAGAGGATTTCATATCTTCTTATTGAAATTTCTACATTCCAAACCATTTCACATTCCATTAAATGTTGTACGGTCTTGTGATACAATAATTTAATAAAACTTGTAAAATATCATAAACGTGAACCAACTTTCGAAACTCTCTACCACACTTTCTCACACGTGTCAGAACGCCATTTATAGCTCGATCAACATGAGGGTGAGTGATGCGTGAAGTGTGTGGTATCATCATGCTTTTATAAGTTGGCTACGGCTTACTTCCCTCACCCTGACTCGTACCTCTGTATCTATATATTCCATCAGATGCCTCTCTCGTCACGGCGATTGGTGCCGCAATGGTCGCCAATACCTGTGAGGCGGAGGGAGTGAGGGCACCAACATAAATATCCCCTCCCTTCGAGATCTGAAGCGTGTTATTTCCGCGTGCATATGGAAGACCGAGCCAATCCCTTCGCTACACTCAACAATGGGTCTGGTGGAGATGAAAAAGCGATGATTGAATCTGTGAATATTCATTTAACGGCTTTGAAAGATGCTATGCTTCAAAACAAACTGACGGACGTGTGAGTGAAAACAGTGTTGTCTGTAGACGGTGAAAGGTGCTGTGGGTGATTCGAGATTACGCTCTGGAAGTTTGTTGCCTGAGTTGTTTGTGGAATGTAGCATCGTTTTGTTTACAAAGTTCCACAAGTAAGTTGTTTTCACCTCTTCACTTATTTTAAATCATTTTGTTTATGTAGTAAATTAGTACGAATAAAATACAGTGATATTGGGGTTTAAGAAATCTCAGCAAATGCTGAGATGGCCCCTTGTTTTGCTTCTGGACATAAATGTAACTTCATTTTCTGTGCACGTCTTCTAGAATTCAGCGGGAAATACAATTATTCAAATTATCGTTTCCACGTTGTCGCGGCAGGAAGTAATAAGAGGCAAAATTTATTGCTTATTTATCCTTGAAAATAGATTTTATTACATGGGAGTTTTTTTGTTTGTTTTTTTCTCCCTTTCAAAATTCAAAATTTATTGCTTATTTATCCTTGAAAATAGATTTTATTACATGGGAGGTTTTTTTTGCTTTTTTTCCCCCTTTCAAAATTCAAAACTTAAGAAGTAAATGATTTAGTGTAGGGATCACAGAATTTTGAAAATGTGCACACAATTCACTTTTCCCCATAGCCCGTCATACGCAGTTTTTTAACTGTTTTTTGACGTAAAATAAATAAATAAATAAATAAATAAAGAACTAAATTATCAACTAGAACTTAATAACCAAATAATATCATAATGTCAATTATTTAAAAGAAAGTGGAAAATCATTTAAACATTATGGAGAATAAATATTATAAATAAAAAATAAAAATCACAATGCATCCATATGTTGCAGAAAATAATCAGTTCCAATCACATACATATCTCGCCTGACCAATGCATCCCTTGGTAAACAAATCTTCTGAACCTTGACTTGGTAAACAAAGCCAGAAAAAATTAGTTCCAGAATGAATTTTGACTCATAAAGAGAAACATATCTAAGAAAAACGACTTCCCCTCCCCTATCACAACCAATTTGTTTGCCCCTGCTGTCACCACTTTCATCTCCTCAATCGCCACAAGTGCTACTCCATTCAGCTACATCTCAAACCGCCTCCCTCAGCAAACGCCGTCAACGACATGACAGTCATTGCTACTTCAACTTTCATCACGAGGAGCAGATTTTAATGAAATGCCATTTAAAACAATGCCGTGTAGTATAGAATTTCATTTTATGTTACGGCAAAAGAAATTACCTATTTTTGTAGGTCATTATTTTGCATTTTTTTGTCAATTTCAACTAATAAGTCATTTTTTACCTTTTTCCGTCATCGTAATGCATTTTTTGCTGATTTCATCGATTTTAAAGTAATTTTTAATAGTACTTGATTAAATAATAATTACAAGATGCAAGATAATTATTCTTCACAAAATTACTCAACAGCCTATTCGATTTATTTATTCGCTCAGAAATTGTTTTGACAGCCGTTGTGAGTATGTAATTCTTGTGACGATATCAGCATCATTGCCGGTTCGGCCGATTTCCGGATAAATAAAGACGGAGATTTTCTGATAAGAACAGTCCAAATATTTGCAAGCTGAATTCACTCGAACGAATGGAAGAAGCCTCGATTACTTCAGTAACGTATCCAACAGCTTAAGTTGTTCTTCCGAACTGGTTTACATAAGACTTTTTACGTCATTTTTCTTTGGTTTTAGAGCATTGTTAAAGTATTTTAAGAATATTTTATTGAACATTTTTGGCAATGTTTGGGTCATCAAAATTCACCCCTTATTCATCACCAACGCTATCTCTTTCCCCACCGCCTTTTCCACCAACTCCAGCCTCTCAACAATCGACCCTGCGACTGTCATTTCCATCACCCTCCGCCACTGCCTGTACTTTCACCTCCCCCTCCAACTCTATCGTCTCAAAATCTGCCAACGCCTCTGACCTTTGCTCTCTTGTTGACGCCGTCCCAACTCTTTCCCCCTCATCAATGCCCACAGCCATTCCCCCCCCCTATACAGCCACCCCATCGCATCCACTGCATCATCGCTGTTGCTGCCATCACAGCCACTACTCTGAGATTTATTCATAGCTGCCTTGGAAGTAAATCAGTGTTACGGTGTCATCCAATCGGAAGGTTGAACGACACCGTCATCACGTCACTGTAGTGACGTGTAAGGTCCGGATTGGATGGTACCGAAACAGCTGATGAAATGTCAGAGGCAGCATTGCAAAAATCGCAGTATACCACTAACATCCTCACAACCATCACCGTGGTGATCTCCTTGACCTCGCCGTCTTGACGTCGCCACTGCCACCTCCAACACCACCTTTACCTCCACTATCGCCGTCACCATTTCTTCCACCATGTTTCGATCATTTTGCCCCTCGTCACCTCCCATTCCACATCATATCTGCGACACCTCCGTGTCTATCGTCACCTCGACCTCTTTCCTCACCTCCACCTCCGTCATCACCCCATTTCCGCCTCCATACTGGCTTAGATGGCTCAGGGAAACATCGTTTCAAGCGATTCCCATATGGACGTCCAGGGATTCCAGAAATGACAGAGGCAGGATTCTTGACACTAGCTAGATGGATGAATCGAGTTCAGCCGCTGGCTAGAGGAGCTTCTAGCGGCCGGCTGCTCTGACAGTTTTCCGTGGATCCGTTTATTTATTTATTTATTTATTTATTTATTTATTTATTTATTTATTTATTTATTTATTTATTTAACGTCAAAAAAGTTGAAACTGCGTATGACGTGCTATGGGGAAAAATGAATTGTGTGCACATTTTCAAAATTCTGTGATCCCTACACTGTCATATACTACTTAAATTATTTTTAAAAAAATTAAAAAAAAAACTCCCATGTAATAAAATCTATTTTCAAGGATAAATAAGCAATAAATTTTGACTCTTATCCATGTTGTCCTTCGGAATAATACTTCCTGCCGCGACAACATGGAAACGATAATTTGAATAATTGTATTTCCCACTGAATTCTAGAAGACGTGCACAGAAAATGAAGTTACATTTATGTTCAGAAGCAAAACAAGGGGTCATCTCAGCATTTGCTCAATGGATCAGGGAAACTGGACGAAAAACCTGATCGAGATGGGGGTCATTGACCCGGAGGCTGTAGTACAATACTTGTTACAGGTTGTTTATACACATTTATACAGTTCAAATGGTAAATAATGCATTATGTATCATTGTTCAAATTAATGTTACTTTTCTTGTGATGCTCAGTATAGTCTCTAATTGTATAGAAACAGTTATGCAGCAGAAACGATTTCACTTGGGATTTAAACTTTTCTATCGAATTTAATCGTTTAATGTCGTCTGGCAAAGTGTTGTAAAATAATGTACATGTATTTTATGTGAATTTTTTGTATTGAGCTGTTGATACTGTCACCTAATGAATATGATTTCTACGTCGAGTGTTATAGTAATAGACATCGGCATTTTCTGAAAATATATTCCCGCCCTTAAGCAAGTCATTTTTGACAAAAACAACTGATTCGTAAATAAACAGACAAGGTAATGGTAAAATTCCTAGATTAATGAAGAGAGGCTTACATGAATCATGTGGGTGGGATTTGGTTATTATTCGTTCGATTCGTTTTTGTAATCTAAACGTCTGGGAGCTGTAAGATGTATTTCCCCAGAATATTATGCCATATCTCAGGCGGGAATGAACATTTGCGAAATATACACAACGAGCAGTATGAAGGCTGACTGAATTTGAAAGAATTCTGAACGCGTAGCATAATTACCAATTTTCCGATCAATTGGCGAATGCTAGAATAGAACATTAACAAACCTGCATGGACTGAGGGCGATCTTTCCTTCCTCATCCTTGCATTCTCCTCTCACTTTACACAAACCCATACATCCCCACTAACTCCCAATATTTTTCCACACATCACTGGAGACCAGTCGAGAGCTAAGTGCTTGTGTCTAGCGACACAAGCGTGAGGGCGATCTGAAGAGCGAGGAAACCCCGCGAGCCAATAGTGTAGGTCATTCTCTAAATACAACTCTTGATATACATCCACTACACTTTTGGAAATAATGTCGATAGAGGATGACGCATTCGGAAACGCAATACACATCAAATCAATCAACGAGTCCGCTTCCATCACCCCCTCCTCTATCATGCAAGTCTGCATCCACCTCTACCTTCACCTATTTCTCAACCTCCATCGTCTCTTCATAGCCACCTCCACCCCCACTGTTATCCACGCTTGCCTCTTCCTCTACCTCCACCGTCCCCCCTATCTCCATCCCCCCTCTCCTACCTCTACCTCCGCATCCCTCTCCACCGTCATCCAATCTGCCTCCACCTCTAACATCTCCGACTCCACCTCCATCTTCTCTCCTACCTGCGTAGCCACCTCCACCGTCATCTACATCTGCCTCCATCTCTAATTTCACCGCCTCCTCCCCCTCCGTCTTCATCTCCACCGACATCCAGTTCTGTCTGCATTTCTAATTCCACAGCCCCCTCCACCTCCGCCTCCATCTCCACCATCATCCAGGTTTGCCTCTGCCTCTGTTTCCACCGCCTCCTCTGCCTCCATCTCCACCGTCATCCAGGTTTGCCTCTGCCTCTATTTCCACCGCCTCCTCTGCCTCCATCTCTACCGTCATCCAGGTTTGCCTATGCCTCTAGAGGCATTCCACAGCCCCCTCCACCTCCGCCTCCATCTCCATCGTCATCCAGGTTTGCCTCCGCCTCTAATTCCACCGCCTCCTCCACCACCGCCTCCATCTCAACCGCCGCCGCCGCTGCCGCGCATTCCTGGCCGTCGCCCCTCGTCCGCCGGGCGAGCGCTCGGAGGCGCGGGTGGGTCGCCGGTGGCGCGCGCCGCGGGGCGCCTGCGCCAGTCATCGCCGGTGACACCGCCCCCGCCCCGCCCCCAGAGGCCTCACCACTCGCTGACGTTGACGCGCCGCCCGCCCCCGCAGCCACCGAGGGGCCGCCGCCGAGCCGCTCGTCCACGGAAACCTTTCATTCACCCGTGCTAACACCTCTTGATGTTATTGTTAATTTATTGTAATCTGTACGGTACTTAAAACTCTGAGGGTTTTCGTTTGGAAGGAAATTTGAGCATTCTATTTAACCAAATTTTGAGATCTTTGTTTTAAATGAAAGGTAACGGGGCCTAGGTGTGTTATCACTTTCTCTTTTTAACCCGTTTTATAGTAAAAAAATACTAAGTTTTAACAGTGTCTTAAGTTAATAGAATGAACTTATCTGCCATCATCTGTTCATTACGTCGTTTTCAAAACCTACTACATTCTATGAAGTTTGTTGTGTCGGTCGTTTTGTTTTGCGATTTGCAGATCTATCGAAAGCAGTCCACTTTTAACGGCTAGTTTGTTTTATTTAAGTTCAAAGATTGATGAACGTGTTTAAATGCTTAAAATAGTGAGTGTACGTAAATGCATTGCTCAGCAATCGTTTGATACGATGCGCCTTTACAAAAATTGTTTTGTTATTTTAACTATAAGTAATGGGTTACATTTTAAAGTTTCAGTGAATACCAGGATTTTCTACTAAACTCCACAACGTATCTTACATATTTTGGTAAATATAAAACATTTTCCATTACGGTCGGTTTTCAGAGGCATGATTTATATATTTCCATATTTACAGTGAATAGTGATTATATTTCAGAACTTGTTAATTTCAAATCATTAGACTTGAACAATAACAGTTATTAGTAAAAATTAGTAATTAGTAGTTTTTAATAGTTATTATTTCAGTACTTACTACTGAACGGCATGACACAATCTTTTTGAGATTTTCGATTTTCTCTACAGTGAGTATGTAGTATTTTGCTGTTGTAACTTTTCTACAGAGCTTTATTTTGAGCGATATAATAACGAGTTCAGTTTCTTAATTATTTACTAGCTTAGCGTGATGTATGCCATGACTTTTTTCATGTTGAAATGTTTATTTGTACTCTGCAAGTTAATAATAAAAAGAAATTGTACAGCAAAACACTGTGGTCTAACTCCTCCATCCTCGGACATGTATTCATCTATCACACATCCATCCTCGGGTTTATATTTCACTACAAAATTAGGTGTAAATTCCACCAATTTGATGAATCATGTCGTAACGATTCATGTAATGCCACAGTAGTTCACAACGTTTTATCACTTTACAAGGGTCCCGACACACCCAAAACACACAGTTTTCTAGATTTTTACAGAATATTAGGTACCAGGCTGCAATAGTGCTAATCTTTTCGTCCAGTCGGAAGGAATTAATTGAGCTAATGGTCAACTTTGTAAGAGCTTTAAAAAACAGGTTTTACCGAGATTTTTCTTAAAATGTACAGGAACAATCCGAAAAATTGGTCACTTCTTTATTAGAAGACCGAGATACGTCGAATGTTATCTTACTTAATCCCTAAGGTGAAGCAGATGTAGTTTCAATCGTAAGTAACGGACAAATACACGAAATACACTGTCACACGCAGATTCCCAATTACGTAGTATTTTTCTGTTTCTATTACAAAACTATGTTGAGAGTCTTATTCTGTTATATCAAAAACAGTTAACGAAGAATTACATTTTTCATAATCATCCATTAAAAATGTCCGTCTTTAATGTGCTATATTTGATCCTAATTATAGACATGAGACATGTTCACACGAATTGCACGACTCTTGTTGCTCAAGCAATATTCTCTACGGTTATTGCAGCTCTATGATATTTTCTCGCAGAAGTTATAATTTTAATACAATATTTCTAATGGTTTTATTCGCATTCATTACAGTAATGAATAGTCGAAACATGAATGTTTCATGAGCACCATAATGATTGCGTTTAAATGCAATGAAACCACAATTGATATCCTGCTCTCCGTTCCTCTCTCCCGTTTAAAATTACCACACTCTACACCACCATACAACTCACGAAAATTAGTCGACTCATTTCTCCAGCACGATTTTCGTTGCTTTCAAGCAACGAAACCTCTTTCAAAAAATCATGATAAATCCCGTACAAGAGTACATCTCATAAAACGACCAAACACCCACCACTTTCCCGCGATTCCCGTTTAGGCATAACGAATGCTCTCAGAGGGAGAACGGTAAGATAAACAAATTGAAGAAACATGCGGACGGAGCCCCATCCTCGCGTTCACACGCTCCACCCGTGAGATTCATGGGCCCACGAGGCGACGGAGCGAGAGGCGAGCGCTGGGTCCGAAGCTGCGGAGCCTCCGCCTTGGCCGGACGCGGCAAAAACGCGCCGGGGACGATGCGGGCCAGCACGAGTGACAAAACGCGCTCCGCGGCCGCGGGACTGTCGCCCCGCGGGGCGTGTGATGCGTCCGCTCGCCCGTGTCCACGCTGTCGCATTCGGGAGAACTCCGGGGAGGAGAATACCATGCATACGTGCATATGTCCCCGCTGCCTCCCTCCCGGGTGCGGTGGTTTAGCGGGTTGGGTGGTTCGATGGTTTAGCAAGTTCGGTGGTTTAAACCGGGAACGGTGGCTCAGTGACTCATGCCATTGCAGTGCCTCTGACTGGGAGGTCCAAGGTTCGAGTCCCGACGGCGGCAGGATTTTCGACACTAGCTTTTCAGCTAGGTCCTTCCTCTTCCTTGTCCTATGCTCACCCCTTACACACACACACAGATCTTATCCCGGCTGTGGCGGTGCTCCGCTGGTGGGAGATACCTGGTTAGGGAATAACTCGCTGGTCTTAGGCGGATCTCGCCATTCAGTGAGGGAAGATCACTGAGCACCTGCCGGTGAAAAACATGCCCCACACTTACGGGACTAATGACCTCCAAAGTTGACGCGCCCGGAATCACTAATCAATCAATCGGTGGTTTAGCGGGTACGGTGGTATACCGGTTAGCGTGTCGGGTTGTTGTCCCCAAGTTTGCGCGTTCAAACCCGATCGGAGCTGTGCATTTTTAAGGGCGAAAAAAATCCTTCGTGCGCCTTCCTTCGGAGGGGAAATAAAGCCGGCTGTCCCATGTGGTAGGTTTACTACATGTAAAAGATGTAGTGGTAGGATAAGATGTGTGGTAGGTTAACTACATGTAAAACTGCAAAGTTTGGTGTGGATTGGAAAACTAAAGATGATAATAGTTTTGAGTGAAGTATTCAAGCCTCCTGTGAAGAAGACATTAATACTTGGAAAGGTTTTTTTTTAGCTGAATCTCCTTTTAGAAAATTGTTATATCTCTTTTTACAGTATTTGATCACGCTTATTTTACATTTTTGTTTCGGTATTACCCATTTTTATTATATTCTAATTCAATATTCAAATTTTAAACTCTTCTCTAATGGTTGAATCATACCTGTGTTTATACCCAAACGCTAAATAATTAAAACGCTCTAATAATTAAAACCGCGATATCGCTTTGTCGTTTCCGCCCCTTACCCTTTCCAACATCTCTTTACGTTCACTCACCCCCATTCATGAGCCTTCTCATCCTTTCTTCTGGTCCGTGGGAACGCCGGCTGGTAACGAGCGGTCGCGAGGATTCAACCACCAAGTACAGCAAATCTCTGGAGACGCCGGACCTCCACAGGACGCCGAAAGCCTCCCTTTCATTCCACAAGTTTCTTTCAAAGAAAGAGTAATGTAGTGCAGAGGGTTTTCAACAAGGAGTGAGCAAAATCTTCTTGAAGTTGTGCACAATATAACGTTTACAATTAAACTGTATGTGTTAGGCTAAAGTCAGAATCTGATTAATTTCAGCATTTGCCAATTAATGTTCACATTTTCCAAAACGAATGGATCGAATCCGAAGCACGAAATCTTCGAAGTCTGAGACTTTAGCCGGATGAAGCTGACATTATCATCTCGGTATGTGTAGGGTATGAGAAGTGCGTTACGATGACAAGGAATGACTGAGGATCAGACTGCTGATAGGAAGTTTTTAAGTGTGATGAAAGAAGTGCAATTTCGGTTTTCACTGTGACTTTCATAAATTTCAATTTACTCTATTCTAACATAATCCCTCTTCCTCAGTTGACGCTTCGCTATGCATTTCCGAGTAGAAAGCAAGACTCCGATCTTAGTCCTTTGCCGATTTACATTAAACAAATTTGAATTTGTGCAACGTACAATTTTTCTTGCATTTTTGTGTCGAAATTCTTCTTCCGATCATACAAAATGCATTATTGTCGGACAATCATCTTACATTTGTTATTTTTGACATGAAAATGTCATTTTCTGAGCACATTGTGTTCACTGTAAATAAATCGAACCAACTACTACGTTTCATTCGAAGAACTTGTGTTTGGGCTTTATTTCTTTTCTTATTCTGAAAAATTTGTACACTGTAATTGTGAGACCTATTCTTGTGTTTGCTTCTGTGGTTTGGTCTCCTGCTTTTCAAGTTCATATTCGCAAACTTGAAACGGTTCAACACAGGTTCTTTAGGAGGTCTAGGACGTCTTTAGGACGTCTTTAGGATGTTCTTTAGGACGTCTAGGATTGCCAGACCCATTCATTAATCTTAATTAAAGCGATATTGCGACTCCCTTGAACATTCCATCTCTTACGCCTCTCAGAAATTATAATGATTTTGTATTTTTGTACAAGCTTATCAACTTAGATATAGATTGTATATTATAGTAAATCATATTCAGTATAAAGTTCCTCAGATTGCCACCAGAAACAGTGTGACTATGTACAACAGCGATTATACTGCAAACAATCCATTAAATAGAATGTATAAATTATGGAAGTCATGTAACATGGACATTTTTCATACGATATACTATGCATTTATAAGAATGACGAAAGCTCGTACTACGTGATATGAATGAGCTTCTTATACCACACGATCATTTATTTGATATATGTAGGTATAAAAAGGACTAGGTCCGTTCATATGTAAATAAATAAATAAGTAAATTAATAAATAAATATCATAATATTATATTAAACAAGATTATACGAGCATTAAATCAGATTCAGGGACAGACTTATTGTATAAAATAACATTTTTTGGACTTAAGTCATTTATAGGACTTTAAGCCATATTTTCACTCTTTCGGTAACCTTCATTCTTATTGTACTATTTTTACTACCTTATAACCTTATAATACAATGGGTAGCAAAGAGCTTGCAATATCCATTCAGATCTTCTAGCATTCTTCTTCTGGTCTTATACACTTCCGAGGCAATGGGTTTCTCATGGAAACGATGGAATATGAGGCGTCGGAATGTTTCTCTGCGACGCGCCGCGGCGCTGCTACCGCGCGCGCTGCTACCGCCGCGGCGGTACGTAAGCGGGCGGCTTTCTAGTGTTTTGTGATTCGTCGATAAGTTTACCAGTTTTCCAATTATACGAACTAGTTACTTGTCAGATCAGATTTCAAGCAGTTAGCAGCGTAATTGACAGTCGAAAAAATCATTTTAATTCAAAGTTTTTACAATTTAAATGTTTTGAATTTTTTTCAGTAATTGTAAGTGAAGTTTTTAGATGTGATTAAATATAAAACTTGTTATTCAACTGTTGTGTAGTTATTTCCAAACTCTGCCGTCAAGATCGTGTATTCTAACGGTCAGAGACAATGCCATTCCTGATATGCAATAACAAAGGAGTAAGACAAGTAATCTTAGGGTAGCTCGTGGTGATAATTAAGATAATATCATTTCACGAATGATCAGCTATGCAACTTTTCTTAGGAACAATTTATGCATCCAGACGTGAAGTAGAGAGGTCATAATGATGTGCCAACAAAGTATTTGCTCTCAAATATTGGAAGGTATGCGAGAAACAATGCAGTCTTCCAAATCCTTTGGCAAAAGGTCGTAACTGACTCCTCTCACGGGCCCATCACTCATGTAAAGTGTACTTCCCTGCATTGACAATAATCACAGCGATCCAGAAAGTTATTGAAACCAAAACATCACAGATATTTTATCTTATGAAGATTTGGACAAGAACCCATTTCCCACCATTGCTCTCTTGTGAACCTTTAAGAGTTATTATTTAATCTTATGCCAACATTGTAATAGCCATGTTGTTTTATATCACTACACGATTATTTACGTGTGTTGGAATTATTTTTAGTTGTACGATAAGAGAAAAGAAGAAAAGAAGTTACAGAAGTTAGGCAACGATTTGGAAGAGAACATAGGATTATTTATAAGAAAAGATAATAAGCTTGAAATATGTGCCTTCAATTATGTGTATTGTGTATATTGAAAAGCGCTGACCTTTGCCAGCGCTGAGCATGTGACCAACTAACGACTAATGTCCCTTGAGAAATGTACGTGTTTCCACCACACTTCTCACTGTTTCTTAATACTTCCGCTCGAGAACCGTCGCTATTGCCATGGACCTTGGTCAGCATGAGAAAGCTGCATCTTGCGCCGGGTCGTAATGACCGGTAACGGGAACTCAGCGGAGCGGGGATGTTTTTGGGCGGACCGTGCATGGGAGGGGCAGCGTAGGATTGCGGCGGAGAAGAATTGGGCGAAGTAAGGAAGGACATGGTAGAGCGGGGGGAAGAAGATCGAGGGGGAGCGGGACGATTCAAGACGAACGGGACGGAGGGGATCAAGACGGACTGGGAGCGAGGTGTCAAGGATCGGGCAAGGGCGGCGAGGGGCGAATTGAACGACAGAGAATGGCTGAGTGGGCAAAATGGAGCGGGAGGAAGCCTGGACTGGGGATAGGCAGAGCTGGGTGAGGCGAGTTAGTACTGGAACAGTGTGGGAAGATGAATGAGTCGGGGCGGGGTACAGTTGGTCGGAGTTGAGCGGAACGGGGGAAGCATGGTGGGGCGGGATTCAACGGAACGGGACGAGACGGAATGAGTCAGGGACGGGGAGCGCATTCATTATAGAACGGGGTGACGCAAGAGGGACGGGGAGGAGTGCACTTGGCCGAGTTGGAGTGTGCGAAACGGAGAGGAACTGATCAGCGATAAGAAGGTAGCTGAACTGAGCGGATGGGAGCTGGGTGGAGCTGGCCCATAAATGATTAGTCCCATAAATGAAGTTCATGTTTTTTTATTGGGAAGTGGCGGTGATCTTCCCCCACTGTATGGCGATATCCGGCGCCGACTAACCGTCGACTAGCGGAGTTTTCCCGAACCAGTTATCTCCCACCAGCGGGGCACCGCCTCAGCGGAAAGAGATCTAAATCCCCCACCGGTCTCCCGGCTTGTGTGGTAGTGACGTGCATGTTAGTGTAACAGTGTGTGTAAGGGCTAAGGATAGGACAAGGAAGAGGAAGAAAAGGAAAGATCGGGCGCGGTCCGTGGCCGTTTGTTAGAGCAGTGGTCTGGTATTCGCCTGGTATTGATCGGAGAAACCACGGAAAACTACCGATCGGAGCAGCCGACCGCTAGAATTCTGCTCCAGACAGCGACTGAATTCGACCTAGCAGAAAAGCCAGAGTCAAAAATCCTGCCGCCATCAGGACTCGAACTTAGGACCTCCCGGTGACAGGCACGGCAGTCACATCAGTTGATGCACGATGCATTCATAAAGCACTGAGCCACCGCTTCCGGTGCACGCCCGACCGGGGCGGGGATGGTTAAGGTGGTGTGGGGTAGTGCGGGACGGGCATAGGGCTAGGGGGGCCAGGCAGAGTTCGACCAGCGGGACGGGGAGGGCCAAAGCTGGGCGGGGCGGGCGGAGTGGGCGACGCGGGACCGAGCTTAATGGAGCGGGTGGAGAGAGGAGGAGGGGGCCGAGACGGGGCGTATCCCCGGAGACAGCGGGACGCCACCGGGCACCGCGTCGCAGACGTTCCCGGCGTCGCCCGTCCACTTCCCCGAGCAATTATCGCGCCCCGCGGGCTCATGTTCATTCATGAGCCGGCCCTCGCGCCCCGCGGCGCCCCGCCCACGGCCACTGTCCCCGCGGTCCACCTTACCCCTCCACTGGACTGTCACGGCCGCCCCGTCCACGGTGGACGAGGCACACCGGCCGCGAAGCTGAAAAGCCGACTCTATGGAAAGGAGAAATTGAATCGTTTAACATAATGTTACTTACATACAATTTCTGACTACAGAGAGGTAGCACAGAGAAGAGCGACCTTAAAAACAACTCTTCAAATGTATAAAGATTAATTTCTTGTCAACAGAAATCTAAAATTTTAAAATATAATTTCTAATGTATATGTTGTAATGATCTCAATTATGTTCTTTAATAATAGTAATAATAATAATAATAATAATAATAATAATAATAATAATAATAATAATAATAAATGACTTACTATTCGGGATGTGTCAACTGCTGGTCATTGGTCCTCTTAGCATAGTTCATCTTATATCCCGAAAGTTGGCGGTTTTTCAGCCTCGCTGGTACGTGAGATTCATCGCTGATCTGCTCGTCGGATTGAGGGAATGCCCTCCTTCTGACATCTCCATCAGATTGATTGATTGATTAGTAATTCCGGGCGCATCAAGTACTGAGGTCATTAGGTTCGTAAGTGTAGTGCATGCTTTTCATCGGGAGGTGGCGGTGATCTTCCCTCATGGAAGGCGAGATCCGGCGCCGACCTACGGTCGCCTAACGAGGTTTTCCCCAACCAGGGTTCTTCCACCAGCGGGGCGCCGCTCCAGGCGGGACAAGTTCTAAGCCCCCGACCGGTCTCCCGGCATGTGTGGTAGTGTAGTGCATGTTAGTATAAGTGTGTGTAAGGGTAGAGGATAGGACAAGGAAGAGGAAGGAAAGATCGCGCGCTGTCCATGGCCCGTTTATTAGGGTACTGCTCTGGCATTCGCCTGGTGTTGATCAGAGAAACCACGGAAACCTACCGATCACAGCAGCCGGCCGCTAGAATTCTCCTCCAGACAGCGACTGAATTCGACCTAGCCCACAAGCTAGTGCCGAAAATCCTGCCGCCATCGAGACTGGAACCTAAGACCTCCCGGACAGAGGCCATCTCCATCAGTGAGGCATTGTCCCAGCTGGGATAAGCTAGAACTTCCAACTATTGTAGTCTCCCACTATATGTGGTCGTATAGTACATGCCAGTCAGTGTGTGTGCATATACGGAGAGAGGGGTTTAAAAATGAGGTTGCCCAATTGTTAAAGTTCTGCTCCGGAATTCACCTGGTGGTGATAGCAGAAACCACGTAAAGTCACTGTGTGTTTTGTCAAGTGCTCTATGTGTTTTATGAAGTTGTACAGTACCGATATCGAAGCCATAGAAAGATATATAAGACTTCAAATGACCCGCTTTAGATGTCATCATCTGTAGAACTAAACGCAGAGGGCCTCGCTAAAAAGTAAGAGAGGGGAACCTACCAAATCTATACATGAAGCAAAGTAATGCTTTGAAGAATATTTCAGAAAGAAAGCTGTAAACACGTAACCGCATACAATAAACAGACAGGCAGATAATAAGTACACTCCGTCCAACCTGAGATACATGAACCTGCAACAATCATCAAGTGAAGAAGACAAACAGAAATGAAAGCAGAAGTCACTCTTCGGCGCATATTCGACAGAAGTCACCAATCACCATGTAGACGTTGACATGTCATACAAGTGGTTCATTGGATACCTAAACCCTGAAATTGAGGGCCTAATTACTACAATCCAAAAACAAATAACAGCGACAGGAAACGGTGCCTAACGTGTAGATAAAATCCTGGAGTAATCAATAAGAATTGAAGAATGTGTGGCAAAAGACCTGAAATAATCCAGTGTATATTATCAGGCTCTTCTGTATTGCCACCCACTGAATACAAAATAAGACATGATATTGTGAGGCGTATAGGCCACAATAAACTCTTTAAGAAATGTATCTTGCAAAATACAACACTTTATTACAAGTACCGTCTAATGTTGCGGTTGCAAAGACTGATTTAAAAGGGGTTTAGATTGAATGGAAGACGGACAAAATATATAATATAGTAATATTGTACAGAGTTATCAAATATACTAGTATGTAGTAGTTTTGGAATCACGAATTCACATACATTGAATTTTTCAAAATTGTTTTCGTAATGTATCATCTGGGGCATTCAAGTTTTGAAATTAAATTGATACTTTAATTTAATCTCTTCCGAAAGCTATTATTTCTCCTTAAATTCTTATTTAAATATCACCAAGTTAAATTAATCGTTAATTTTTTTGTTTCTCTTCAATTTTGAATCATCTATTTTTCTTCTCATGTTCTGCATTTCGCTTATATTTCTTTTCATCTGTAGATAATATATTAACTATCATTGTATTTATTCCATTCAATTCGATCATCTCATTTAAACTCAGGTTTTGAATACTTCCCAAACTACAAAAAGCACAAATATACAAATAAGCTAGCCGAAGCACCTGAGAATGCACATAATACTTCCATATATAACACCCACCTTGAAGAAATTATATTCGCATTACATCCAACAAACCAGTGTTTCACCGTAAGGTGGCTCAATCATCAATTGATGTCAGAAAGTGGCCGGTAGCCCTGACCGATTGTTTTCCGTAGTTTCTCCGATCAACACCATGCGAATGTTTAACAAACAGGACACGGACCTCGCGCGATGTTTCCTTCCCATTCATAGACCTATCCTCACTCCATACACGCACTAATACTTACAGGCACTTCACTACGGCATTGGCCGGCAGTCCAGTCGGAAACCAGAGCTTGTCCCGGCAGAGCAATGCCCCCTGGTGGGAGATACCTAGTTGGGGAAACCTGTAGCCGTCAGATACGTCGGCGCCTGATCTCCCCATCGAGTTGAGAAAGATCACCGTCAGCTCCCAAGATAAAAACATGCACTACACTTACGGAATTAATGATCTTAACAGTTAAACCGCCCGGAATGACTAATCACTCTACCAGTCTGTTTCGAGTATGCTTCATATATAGTACTTTTTTAATTCCAGTCTGAATCTAAGAAAAGAAACTCGCATATTAAAAGAAAACATCAATATCTAAAACAAGCAATATTACATCATTTTGTTATCCATTCTGTATAGGTCAAATATACACTAACATATTCAGACCATCTTATTAGCAGAGACCTGACTCGCATTCCACAGATATTCTTCTCCATCACCTGTCCCCCTCCCCTCCTTCTGAAGCTTTCAACCTGTCCACCCGACCAACCACACTCTCCCCCGGAATTTGTTTGCATTTCAGCTTAAATATGATTAGTGAACTTGTTCCAAGGGGCATTTTTCAAAAACCGTTTCACACTTCTTCAAAAACGGTGAAATATCGCCGGCGGTTATTTCGTATACACGAACGTCATGTTCAGTCCGAGGCAAAAACCACATTACAATAGTACAATTTGTTATCGTGCGCTGGGGACGCGCGGGGGTATTAGTCCACGCCAGCTCGCGGCCCCGGGGACGGGGGCCCGTGGGATGTCCCCCACGGAGCGCTCCTTCCCCCCTCTCGCCCTGCCCCCTCCGCCCCCGCCGCGCCGTCGGCACTGCCTCGTCCGCACAGTGAACGAAAATGCCGTTCCTCCAGAAAATAATTCCATTGACGTAGTGACTTCGATGTTCGCACAGTGAACGAAAATGCCGTTCCTCCAGAAAGTCATTCCATTGACGTAGCGACTTCGATGTTCGCACAGTGAACGAAAATGCCGTTCCTCCAGAAAATCAATCCATTGACGTAGCGACATCGATATACGCACAGTGAACGAAAATGCCGTTCCTCCAGAAAGTCATTCCATTGACGTAGCGACTTCGACGCACAGTGAACGAAAATGCCGTTCCTCCAGAAAGCCATTCCATTGACGTAGCGACTTCGATGTGTACGCACAGTGAACGAAAATGCCGTTCCTCCAGAAAATCAATCCATTGACGTAGCGACATCGATATACGCACAGTGAACGAAAATGCCGTTCCTCCAGAAAATCATTCCATTGACGTAGCGACTTCGACGTCCGCACAGTGAACGAAAATGCCGTTCCTCCAGAAAATCATTCCATTGACGTAGCGACTTCGATGTACACACAGTGAACGAAAATGCCGTTCCTCCAGAAAATCATTCCATTGACGTAGGACTTCGACGTCCGCACAGTGAACGAAAATGCCGTTCCTCCAGAAAGTCATTCCATTGACGTAGCGACTTTGATGTACGCACAGTGAACGAAAATTCCGTTCCTCCAGAAAATTAGTCCATTGACATAGCGACTTCGACGTCCGCACTACCCAATATTTTTAAGATGATGAAGTTCTACGTTCATATACTTAAATATTGTGATGACTTGCCTCAGCCAAAAGGCAGCGTGAAGGTTTGTTTAAATTGGTGTCAAAGCTCACAATTTCTTTCAAACAACAAACAATTTATTCGTATTCGGTTCTCACTGAAGGTGCATCTTTAGAATTAATTGCGCAACTTTTCTTCAACGATGGATTGGAGAAATGCGAGTAGAGTGGGGGTATTAGTTACGACATCGGCCACAAGATTTCATGAAGTAATGCCAATCAGACATGCTTTCGTATCTTCCTCAATAAATTGAGTTCTAATTTTTCCAGGAGTTCGAGGTAAGTCCTGCGATTTCTCCGTCTATTTCTTTAGATATTGTTTAGAAAAAGGACCAGGAATTCTCGGTTTCAACAGTAAATATATTTTCTTACGCGCCAATGAAGATGTGTTTGGAATGTTGTCATCAGTGCTAGCTGCTTTGGTTTTCAATTGTTTGTTTCTCTAGGGAGGGGGAAGGAAGGTCATCGTTCAAAAAAAGTAGCGCTGGTAATACATACAAATGTAGTTCAGGTTCCAACTTACTAATTGTTTACTTCTGCTCACATATTCTGAGTGTAAATTACAGATGTTTGCTCGTTGTATTCAAATAACAAACTTCTAAAAACTTTCACAAACTTCACAAAAACTCACAAACTTCTAAAAACGTACGCAAGTTATAAATTCAATAAATAAAATATCTTCTGTAAACAATGGCTGATCTTTACTTTGGCAAAAGCAAGACAAACAAACAACTTTCATTATTTTTCTCACCCCTCGGAACCACGGTATTTTTCTATGGTGAACCATGAGGAAGAAGTTAAAACATGAAAAAAATACATGTACACTACACTGCATACAAGGGCAGAGTAAACCAGAACTTTGTTCTCAAAATTATTGTATTCTGTATGTTTCAATAATACACATTCATTCTGCAAGATTGATAAACATACAAAAAATAAAATATTAGATTCATATTCTATCAAACATTTCTCCCTCTTTTCGTCCATTGCGATTTGCATTTGCCTCCATTGTGCCTCGGCCCGCCCCCGCCTTCGCCCCCATTGTCCCGGACGGGGCCTCCGCTGATGAGGAGGCACCCTGCGAGAGCTTATCTCCTCGGCGCCCGCGACACCTGCCCGTGCTCTGCCCGTGCTCGCGCCCTTGCGGTTGACACCCCCCCCTCCTCCCTCACGCAGCGGCAGACGAGCAGTTGGCTGGAAACAAGGGGCACTGGCTGCTTCTCCCCGATTGCAACTAACGGCGCATGGGTGAAGCTCTACACAAGATTAAATTGGCACAGTCATATCTCGTCCAAAGTAATTGAAGCAAATAGGTTAGCTATTTTACGTCCGATTCTCAGCCGCAATTCTTCTTTAAAAATTCATTCCGCTTTAACCATTTACAAATCGATTCTTCGTCCGATATTATATTACGCATGCATTATACGTATTTCAGCTGCCCTAACCGCATTAAATAAGTTACAAATCATTCAAAACAAAATCTTAAGAATAACAGTAAATCTCCCCTGGGGTGTCAGCAACAAGATACTTTACAATGATCTTCCAATGGAACCGATTACTTCCTTTATTATGAAACTGGCACCTAATTTCTTCAATAATTTGAATCATGTACAAGGAGCAGTCGTTTACGAAATAAGAACTGATCAATTCCCCACTCTCCCACCTAAGGGACTCCCATTTCACATTTTCCTTCAATGTATTTTCAGAAATTTAATCATCTTTCATTTTTTTAATTGGAATGATATATTTTTCTCACCAGCAATAGATAGGTCATGAAAAGAGGAATCCAATGATATATCATGTTAGTATTTTGTTAGAAATTTTAGTATAAAAATAAACTTTCTGATATGTGATTTTAAATTAAACTGACAATATTTCCCCTTGCTTTGGGGAAGGTAGTCTTCGCGACGTTGAGCCTGTCACGGACGGCGGCGCCGCGAAGCAAAGGCCAGCATCCCCAAAGGTGACAGTTGCAAGGGCTGCTATAGGAAATAATGTTCGTTTAATTTAAAATCACAACTGAGAAAGCCTAGTGTAACCGCTCAGACGTCTGAGCGGTTACACTACTTTTATACTAAAATTTCTATCAAAACACTCACATATGATACATCTTTGGATTCCGCTTTTTATGATCTATCCCCAGCTTATGAGAAAAATATATAGTTCCATTTAAAAATTCAAAGACGATTAAATTTCTCAAAAACTAAAAATATTTCAAACAATACCTTTGCGGGATATTACCCGCCCCATGATTCCGCATTGTTGAGAGAAAACTGCATATCGATACCGTGAACCGTTTAGATGTTATGAGGGTGCTCTATAATTGGTGGGACACCCGCTATATTTAATGTAGGTATTTCCCCTAGTACACATACCACCTGAACCGCCTTTGCCTACCACTAGTGATCCTGCGCTCGAAGTCTAACTCCTAAACCTAGGTTCGTGAAGTCTCGGAAGTTAAGCAGCTCGAGACATCGCGGCTCTATGGATGGGTGATCGCCTGGGAATCTAATTACTATTGGCGATCAGACTCTGACCGATAGGGGTAATAGTGATTTACGACTTGACTTGACGTATGATTGACTAAGTTGAAGGATAATAACTCGTTCAGTGTCAAAGAGGTTTTGATCTTTGTTCCACAAGTCGTTTGCCTAGAACCTCTGAGCTAAATAGCCGACCAATGACGAAATAAGAGCTTCAGGGGCGTCTGCTCTGATCGGTTTCCGAAGTTTATTCCAAACACTTCCTGGTGGATTCCAGAACAGCACCTTCATTGAAGGACCAAGAACTGTGCCCCATCTTTCCTTCCCTATCCTGTTTTCACTTGCATCTTTAGTACCGGATAATGAGCAGATGTTCAATCCGCATAGAGTCCATTGTCAATTTCTTCGAAAGATTTCTGAATTTAATAAGCGCATATGAGGCCACAGCCGGACTTGAGCTGTAGTGGCATCAGGGAGGGACATTTTTAATATGAAGACAAGTAGTATGTTATGCCTTCTTGCTTAACTCTTGTAAATACACCGGAAACCGAGTTGAATTTCTCGGAGTTCTGGCAGAGGGCTGTAGTTGTCATAAGGAATTTATCACCTCCCCGACGACTTTACGCTCATTTTATTCTGAAGCAGAGAGGAAAGTTCCTCGGTTTGTCACAAACATCATCTGATGAAATGAAAAGGCAGACAAAATTATCTTGTTTCTCTTAAGACATTTACATCTACTTTTGACTTTCCATGGTTGCTACAAAGTGTCTGCGCATCTAAATTACCATTTTGTCCTTCTTTGGTATCTTTGGTATTATGTAATTTAAAATATTACACGTCAGAAATACTTGTAACCCACTCTGCTTCTCTTTCAATTATTTGTAGCTGGATACAGCAAATCTTCACTGTTATATACATGTCAATATATTACTGTATAATCCATGAATTGAGTGTAACAAGAAATGATATTGACCAACTCATAAACGTTTTAAATGTTTCGTATATTGAGAGAAAAATTCTTATAAAGATGACAATTTAATATAATCAAATTTATATGTTTCATTATTTTTAAGCATATTTTCATGAGTGATTAAGTTTAAATATGTTTTAAATGACAAATAGTTTATTGAATAATATTGTCATCTATTATAACAATAAATGATATTGTAAAAAATGGTAAAGAAAGGCACTGAAGACTTCAGCATCAAACAAAGCCATAAAATTCGTCAACATGTTATACGGTTCCACGGTAATTTATCTTAAAACGCACTTGTTCGCTTACGTTTTCTTTAAAAAAAACACTTTCATTTGAATTACATTTCAATGCTATCAAGCTTCCCAGCGAAGCACTCCCGCCTCTGACACGTAGACCTCGTATTTAATCGCGTTTTATTTATTTATTTTCTTTCCGTGCTTTCGCGTTGAAATTCAATAATATATCTCATCATATTGTAATGTCTTTCGCATTGCCTGAGCAATGGTGTCCATTTGTCATTAAAATATAATCCATTATTAAATAAAAAACAAAACCGCTCGTAGGGGGGAGAAGATAGCAATTACTCCTTATTCCTCGGTCCAACGCACCACGAGCAAAACAAAAAAACCAGCGCTCTCTCCCTCTCCGAACGCCGTCAGCCAATAAAAACAGATATATGAAAACCCCGATATCCATCCATTATTGTATTTAAATGCAATATTAGGACGTGCCGGCCATCAGTAATGTTTGCACGCGGACGCAAAAAATCGCAGTAAATAACCTCACTTGGTATGCGCCCCGTACAACGCTCTCCAGTGATCCCTATAAATGTAATCGAAATTAGCAGCCTTCGCCCGGCCGACACGCAATGCATACCAAGTCGGGCGCAGGCGCGCTAAGGTGTAACTTTAGATCTCATTAGGACTAATTAGAGCAGGGAGCCGCCCTGTCATTTTTATCGTTTCATTACAGACTCGGACAATTAAGTATTCGGAAAGTTGGGCGTATCTCGTTAGAAAGAGCGGCACCGGATGAAAGAGAGGGGGCGGGGCGGTCGCATTTACATGATTAGGGGACGCCTCGCCAGTCGTCGCGCTGCGGCAACGTCGTCGCCCCCTCCCCCACCCCCACCCCCACCCTCTCCCCGCAGGAGCTGGTGCCGCCTCCGTCGCTACCGATGGCGCCCCCCGGTGGACGGGCGGATTCCCTTCGATTGGCTCCTCGACGTCGTTGGCGACTGGGATATGCTTGGTGCGTGGTCTGATGGGACAACATTTTATAGAGGTGTATTTTGTATTGTAAATTAATACATCTCGTTGTGGTGATGCCAACGAGAGTGCGCCGCCTCCACCACCACCACGCTCTGAAAAGCGCGCAGTGGTGTAGTGCCTGAAGGTCAGTCGCTGGTATTACGATGTAGTGGCATTATGTAATAGTATCTTGTAAGTACCATTTTTGTTAAAATAAAGCTTTTAAATACAAATGTGTCAGTTAAATTAACATACATTAGACATTAAAATATGTCGAGGAATTTGTGGCGTAAGATAAAATGTCTGGAATAATGATTATTCGTCGCTCTGGGAAGTCGTTGCCTAGGTCTTTCTCCTCCAATCCAATACCAATCCCACTTCCGATCTCACCGTCACCGTTATCGCTCGAACCCTTACCCTCTCCCCTGAGATGATGGGTGCTGCCGCCTCCGTCTCTACCAATGGCGTCAGCGATGTCCGAACGTCGTCGCCTCCACTCCCTTTCCAGAGGAGATGGTGCTGCCTCCGCCGCTACTGATGGCGTCCAAAGGCGTACTTCGATTGGCTCGTTCACGACAAGACACGACGTTGACGTCTGAAATACATTTGGTATTTCTGATGAGACAACATTTTTACGGTGGTGTATTGAATTTTAAACATCGAAATGTCTTGAGAAATTCGTGACGTAGGCGAAAATGTCTGGAATAATTTGATTTGTTCGTCGCTCTCTAAGGTTGTGGTCCTTCACCACCGACACCATCATCAACCCCACTTCAAACCCACTTTCACCGCTCCAAACTTCACCCCCGCCCGCGAAGTGGAGATGTATGCTGTCGTCCCCGCCTCTACCCATGTCGCCTTCCGGCGTCCGACTGAATTCCATTCGATTGGCTCATTCACGACGAAGGCGTGTCGCTGACATCTGGAATCTACTTAGTGCTTCTGATGGGACAACATTTATACGATGGTGTATTATACGCTTATATTAGACATCGAAATTGTGATTTGGGAAAAAACGTCTGGAATAATAAACTGATTTTTTCGCCGCTCTGGATGGTTGTTGTCATGGTCCCCCCGTCTCGACATCTCCAACCCCACTTCTGTTCTGCCTCGACCGTCACCATCACTGCCCTAGCCCTCGCCCCACCCCCGAGGTGATGGGTGCTTCTGCCGCCCTCTCTTGCAATGGCGCCACCGGTGTCCGAATTGAACATCGCCCTTCCCCCCGCCCAGTGGTTCCCACCCCTGCTGTCGTCTCCGTCGCTACCGATGGCGCCCACAGGCGTACATTGCATTGGCTCCTCCACTTGTGCTCCTCCAGGTGCGACGTTGACGTCTGGAATACTTTTGGTGCTGCTCTGATGAGACACTTATATGGTGGTGTATTTAACATTAGACATCGAGATATCTCGTAAAATCGATATAAAGAATTTTGTCACGTAGGGAAAAATGTATGGAATAATGAGTTGATTTTCGTTGCTCTTGAAGGTCGTTGTCATGGTTCTCGCCCGACACCATCACCAACCTCACTTCCAAACCGCCGTCACCGTCACCGCTCCAAACTCCTCCTCTCCTGAGGTAGAGATGAGTGCGGCTGTCACCGTTCCTACCAATGGCGCCACCGGCATCCTGGATGAGTCCCTTCGATTGGTTCTTCTCCGTCGAAAGCATTTCGTTGATGTGAAGTATTATCGGCGCGTCTTGTGGACACATTAAACACATCACCAATAAATAGCTTGAGAAATTCACGTCGCGTCTTAGTAAAATGTCTGGAATAATTAGTAAATCCTTTGATATAAAATAGTATAGATGCATTACCCCCCTGTTGGATTGGAAGTAAATATATAAAATGTTTTATAGAGTGTTATGTACTGTTTATACATGTGTGTTTTAGTCGTTTGTGTACAAATCAAATAGATCAGTGTTATTAATCGTATACTTACCGGATCTACTAGTACTAATGACAAACATTAACTCAACCTTCTCAACTTTCTGAAATAACAGAATTCTTCGTCAACTGAGTAGTTACGTCAACTGAGTACGAAATACATCTAAAATAAATCGATAAGGTATTCGTCGCTCTGGTGGACCACATTGCTTCCTTCGTCTCCGCTGCCAAAGCCGGAAGTAGTGGGACAACCTTCTTCGAAACTGACCTCCTCGACGTTCGGACTGACTAGTCAGTCCGAACGTCGAGGAGTCATGACTCCTTGGGCTGGCTCCACACGTTGAAAGGCATGTTGCTGCCCTTGTGAATTTTTCGCGTGTAGGCTGCGCTTCACTATGCTCCATTTTTATTCAGACAATGAAACGTCGAGAAAAACGGTCGTACGAAGAAACGTCTAGAAGGAGTAAATGTTTTCGTCGAAAAACTGCTGTCGTCGTCCCCTCAACGCCGCCTTACTTATCACCCTCACCCACTGCATTTAGAATAGATTTTTGTTTCATAATAAATTTTAAAAAATGTGTATAAATGTCTTTAATTTTAATGCACTTAAATTTAATTGTTCTGCCACTACGTAGTAATATAACTATTTGCAGATACAATTAATGCATACAAACGCTTAATAATGCTTAAATGCTTACAAAAAGCTTACAAACGTCACCATTATCATATCAACGTTTATCTCATTAGATCAATTTATTATCATATTATCAAAGCTTTGGGGCAGAATTCATTAAAACAGTATACGTCTACGAAATAAAATCTTTTCATATTGAAACAAGCCCTTTTTCTCTACCAGCAAAATTCGTTATTTTAGGAATTATTAATTAAGTTAGATTCATGACTCGTTTCGTTCGAATGACTCTCGTAATTATTTTCCGAATAATTTAGTTATTGATTTGAGCGCCAGTAAATAATTATGACTGTAACCCGGATGTTTCGTACGTAATTTTAATATTTATCGTCCAAAATTATGTCGTGCTGGCTCAGTTAATTGGGTTCTAAGTTCACAATTGTTGCTACTTACTCTGTAACCTATAACTCAATCTGCCATCCATGCGGAGTGGCGAGGGATCTGAAAACCTTATCAAAATATCTACTACTGAATTGCACGTAACGAATAATAATAATCAGCTTCTTTTAAAGTAACAAATTGGATTTTATTATAATATGAAATATGATTCTAATAAAAGTTAAACATGAATTGTTACATCGTTAATCCAAAATGAAATTATCTTTGGTCATGACCAGCTCTCTCAATCTTGTAATAATTATAAATCAACCTTCTTATATTCGCGGATCTTCGCACGCTCTTCACTTCTCCATTCGATGGCGACCCGTAGAATCTTCTCCGTTGTCGCAGCAGAATCTTCATAAAGTCCTCCGCCTAATGTTCGCCATCAAGTTCAAATTCTTCCAGAGATACTATTATTACACGTTACTTCCCTTACTCGCATCACGGGTGGACGCCTATACACCTACTGACTATTACTTTGTAGAATTACTTCGTCTTTTTCCACAAGAACGTTTTATCCTAATATAAGAAACGATAGACTTAATTATACAAGTTATTGCATCGGATTTGGTTGTCCATCAACAGACTCTCCTCGACTTCGTAAAATCATAAAACCCAAAGCATCAGAACTCTATATCATCCTCTTTTGTCTAACAAAAACAATACTATTCCACATCCTCTTCACCTAGCGCAAATGACCTTTAACGCCAGTTTTGCCATTCATTAACGCCAACTTGTCACAAAGCGATCCCTCCGCGATCGTCTATTGACATTCCTATATTCTACTTCATATAAATGACTTTTCATAAACAAAATGGTTCGTGAATTTTGTATATCACAAAATATGCGCTTAGATTTGCTATTCACAGTCGTCGTATTATTTATTTTATTTACACATTATACTATCTGTACTCTCTACTATCTCTTTTACTACCAAGTGTGTCTTTCATGGTCGTAGCGCTTTGTCTGATATCTTTTGCGCCTCTCAGCATGTAAATGACGGAGAGGCAGAACAGCCTGCAGTAACGTTCCAGCGACGATCAGGCGTCACGTAACTGCGTGCCAGTAGCCGGTTTTCAGTTCCCATCATCTGTATACTATCATTAAATGTATATTAATTATATATATGTAGTTCCACCGATGACTTAAAATTATAAGGGAAACACAGCACTTACAAGGTTGCAAAATATCTCATTCGTTATGAAGTTAATATCTCGTGGAAAATAAGACATTAAATGTTACTATTATTATTATTATTATTATTATTATTATTATTATTATTATTATTATTGTTGTTGTTGTTGTTGTTGTTGTTGTTTTTGTTGTTGTTGTTATTATTATTATTATTATTATTATTATTATTAGATCCCGTTATTATATTATTTATATTATATATATAAATGTTTCCGGTTGCTGGGTACGGTACAATAGGATTATAATAGTACTATTACACAATACAATGTTATATAGTAATAGTATAATAATAGAATTCTCGAGGACCCAGAACCCTCAAGTACATGTAGTAAATAAAAATATTCACCGTTTTCTGGCGCGCAATTGCATAATTTTCTCTTCTTACGAAGTACTTCCTAAGGGCGAGAAAGTAAAAATCAATTACTTTTTCCCATCTGAAGTGGGAAAATGGGTTCCTCACCCAAGGTTCCCATTGAATACTCTCATAGTTTCGCTGGTGGAGTGGCCGCATTGTAGAGATGGGATGAGTAGGACACGAATTTCGATTAATTTTTGTTGAAAAATACGTCTAAAATAACTGCAAATTTCAAATAAAAAATAATAGAATTTTTAAAATGTTGATTGAAGTGGTTATAAACATCATTCTAACGTAAAACAACAGACGTAAATTTCCAGAAATTGCATATTATTTTTTACAAATGAAAGAATATTCGCCTTCAAAGTCATAAAAACACTGTGTTAAATTTCATTCGGTCGTTTTTGATTTCTTGATTTTTTAAACTTACGAAACTGAATTTGAATCTCTTTCAGCTGTAAAATAACGACTAGTAATAATTATATTATTCCCAATTTCTCAGTTGTATTATTTGCTGTTTTCCTTGTTTTGTAATAGCGTAAAAAATATTTTTTAAGAGCAACAAAGGAATAAATACAGAATTATCTTCCTCTCGAATCTCTAAGTCATATTGCCATATTTAATTCAGAATCTTTTAATGTTTTACATACATATTTTCTTTATGATTTTCTCACATAACATCTCATTTAACGAAACTTGAATAATTATGGCTCGAACAATTCTTTCTACGTGTAACGGAATACGGAAATCTCATTTTCATGGAATAAGAATTTTGAATTTCTTCCTTTCCACCAACCTTAGTTACCGTATTTTATTCACAGCGACCAACCCGCCTATATTGGATTACTGAAAATATAATACGTAGCATGAATTTTGAATGTTGTTTAAAAGAATATTTGCGACTTTTAATCATCCATAATGAAATTATCCATTTAAAAATTGTGATCTTTGTAAGAATTATTCACACTTTATCAGTCAAAATGTATTTTAAAAAAAGTATTTAATTAAATACGTACAAAAACAATTCTACATAATTGGAATTCTGAATTTAAAAATAAATTAGTGTACTATCAAATCCACGAAACTATTGAAAAACAAATAATAATAATAATAATAATAATAATAATAATTATTATTATTATTATTATTATTATTATTATTAAGTAAACGTTGGGTTTAAAAAATATTTTTTGTGAGTTAATTGCCATGTTTCTTCATGTGCGTGTGCTTTTGATATTCTTACCTGTTTCCTCTTTAGAGGAAGTTATTGGAAGTGAAAGGTGCAGAACCACCACCGGGAGAAGACAGCAGTAGAAGAGAGGTACTGAAAGTTCCTTACCGTGAAGGCTATGTTGTTCGACGAGGGGTTAAGGAACCCCCTCCCGATAGGTCAGCCGGTGCTGGAGGAAGCCACATGAAGCACTGAATCTCTCTGGCCCATTGCCAAAGAGGACGATCAAGATCTGTTAACTGCGTCGTTTTCTTCAAACCTTGAACCTTTCTGGGTGAGAGTTTCGGCGGATGACTGCATTACGAGAAAATTGAGACCTTGCATTTTTCCTGCGCGAATTATGAACTATTAATGAAGTGAAGTCGATAAAGGTTTATTAAATATTTCAATTTCACTATTGTGTTTCTTCCATACTTTTGTTATTAATTTTGGCGTTGGAAGCATCAATTCCATTTTGCTCAGGCTCTCAATATTGAAAAGATTGATGAAGCTCAACTGATAAAAAAAACAATTTTAAAATGTAATAATTAATAATTACAGTTCAATAGAAGCATTTTGTGGAACGATTAATAATTGTTCTTTATTGGATCTCCTGTAATGGTATACAGAAAAGAGTAGGTTACGTCAATGGTAGCTAAAAGTGGAAAGGGAAATATTCTTAAACTGATATGCTGTATTGAGAACAAGAATTTGAGAACAATTTTAACACAATTCGGGATGGTTATAATTTTTGTGAAATGTAAGCATATGTACACACAAGTGTTGCATATGATGATGAAACATTATTATTATGAAGGAATGCTAAAAATCAATTAAACATAATTCAAGTTGTACTCATTTATGTTCCTTATAAGTGACATTCCTGGAAAAGACTGGCCCTTTTTTTGTAACGTAACTAATTCACTCTTTAAAATTGCAATTTAACTAATCGCATTTTAATACATTTTCTCCTCAAAATATAAATTTTCGATGTTTTCCGATTTCATTCTACCCCTTGAGAAATAACTGCATGTATCAACTAGTACAACCCGAGAAACGAACGTATAAAAGGCGATATCTCCCGAACATATTGCTGAGGTCGAACCCGCAAATAGACATGTATGTCGTTGAATATCGCTAGCCGAAGCTTCATGCAAAATGAAGAAAAACTGCACAAGTTTTCTACTACTAAAGAAAGACGGAAGTTCTCGTAAAAACGAAATGTCAAGCATATATACTTCTATACATTTCCTTTATAAAAATGTTGTGCCATACTGGAAAAAAATTATAATCGAAGTAATACAGTAATTACTTTTATGTCATTCTGATGTTTGCATCCTTGAGAAATAAAGGTAAAGCTTATTCAGTTAAATTTTGTCAATTCCTTCTTTCTGAAACTGTTATTTGTTCTTTTAAATATTCGGAATTGCAACTCCAATGTTCGCGTCAGAAAATTTCACTGATCGGCGAACAGTGCAGGCTCACTATTATCTCGCATTTCTCCTTAAAGCAAGAATTGGAAAAGGGTAAAATAATAAGAAATATTATACGTATAGGTCGTCTATAAGTGTATATTTTCATAATCACGCTAAATTTGGTTCTCTATTTTGAACAATTTTCAAAAATAAAAGGCTTCATACGGGACGCTTCTTTATATTCGCGGATAATCATAGAGCTATATCCACCTTCAGAGCTATCCGACAAACGACAAATAAACGGATGAGCGTTAATGCCCTGAATTACGTTCGAAATAGCAATGGAATCGACACTTTGTCAAAGACGTTCGAGAAACTCATTTTCAGCACCGCTGAACGGACTGTACATGACCCTCTCTTAGAGGTAAAATAGTCTTATGGAAAATATTGAATATAAAACACCACATGTTAAGACAAATTAATTATTAATCAATCATCATTAGCTAAATCATTTAAATCAAATACATTGAATAAAATTATTGTTCATTTACTCATTAGTTCATTACACACACAGTATCAAAAGATTGCTGAATTTTTTATTATTTCCAGAGCAACTAATACACAATCTATGTTTCGTAAAAGTGTTATAAGAAAACATGAAAATGTCAGAGATTCAAAGTTATACCAGTTATTTGTTTCAGCCAGTTCAAATATTTTCAAAGCAATGCATCAACTTTTCAATGGACGTGACGAATCATGATTAAATAAATGTTCTTCCTTTAATTGTTCTCAGGTTAAACAATCGGTACTCACTCTATGTTAAATATTTCAATGTTGCTGGCAGTTTCGTAATAATCAATATTAATTCATAGTTAATGACCTGGTAACATTTGACATATTTTGACTAATTTTCGGGAGACCCATGGCGTAGTTGCCAGACTGCGTGCCTTCCACCGCAGGTGTTCGGGTTCAATCCGAGGCGGTCCCAAGTGGAGTTTGTAGTAAACAAGCGGGTTCAGGCAGGTTTCCTCGGAGTACTTCTGTTTTCTCCGACAACACGCATTCCACCACTATGGCTCACTAATCATTACCTACCTTGACCTATCATTAACCATTATTCCGCTTAAGATCCTAGGATCCCCTACGCCTGTGAGCCTGAAGGCAGGAGACTTCTACCAATATTGACTCCGTCCGTGAAAGCCTTCTTTTGTATATTAATTTGTTATATTATTATTATTATTATTATTATTATTATTATTATTAAATTTTGTCACCAGCTTTTTTAACTATTTGCAGAATAAATTTATCTCATACGCTGGCCTCTAGGGAATAAGCGAGGAACTAGCTGAGAAGTGTTACAAGTTTTTGTTAACGATTTATTTATTTATTTATTGCGTCGAAAACAGTTAAAAACTGTGTAAGACGTGCTATGGGAAAGTGAATTCTGTGCACGTTTTTAAAATTCTGTTGTCCCTACCCTAACCCATACTCTACTTGAATTTTGAATACAGAAAGAAAATGAGGGTTTTTTGCAAGGGTTGTTAACAAAACATTCGCACCGATGAAATAAAATCTATTTTCAAGGGTAAATCAGCAATAAATTCCTGCCACGACAACGTTGAGAACAGTAATTTGAATAACTATATTTCCCACTGAATTCTAGAAGACATGCCCTGATAATGAACTTACATTTATGTCCAGAAGCAAAACAAGGGACCATCTCAGCATCTGTTCAAAGGATCAGGGAAACTGGACAAAAAACCTGATCGAGATGTGGGTCATTTACCCAGAGGCTGTAGTACAATATTGTTACAGGTTGTTTAGAATTATACAGTCAAAACCAAACTATTTCCAGAATAAATCCATCTCACACAGTGGCCTCTCGGGAATAAACGAGGAACTCTCTGAGAAGTGCGGCTTCTCAGCGGATTATCGTTAGATCAGGTCCCGGTCTGCCGAACTAGGGAAAGAGGGGAGATGTTAAACGAGTGTGGGACGCCTTTTCCCAAAACCCTAATACGGATGATAGGGAATAAACGTATTGCTATGCGGAGCGAGAGGTGCAGCTTCGATTGAAGCGGGCCCCCGAGCAGAAGAAATAGTTTATTGTTGACTAATTTTCCCGAACAAAAACAACCAACTTATAGAAAATTCTATACGATGGTACCTTCATTTTATTCCTAACTACTTTTGAACCAAGACAGTCGCTCTCGTGCAAGGGACGCGTCTTCCCATGAGGCGAAATCTCCCGAACACCCTGTGCCGCGCGTCGAAGCGTGGCAAGCGGGCGTGTATAGCCGCCTGACGTCAGCGGCGTTAGCGGCCGTTTAATCGAGTAGGCGCAAATTATGCGTAAAACTCGACAATTAGCTGTCTAACGCGGTACCCGTGGATTACCTCGATCTCTCGACTCTGGCGCGAGCGGGTGGGAGACCGGGCGGGTTCGAGGGCAGGCGGATGGAAGGGCGAGCAAGTTGGAGGCGGGGAGATGGGTGGGTACACGTGCGGGGAGCGGGATTGCGGGAAGGTAGGTGAGCGAGAGGGCGGGCGAACGGGTGTGAGAGTGGGCAGGCGAGCCAGCGAGCGAGTGGGAGAGAGGGCAGGCGTGGGGAGAGTGAGCAGGCGGACAAGAGGGTGAGCGGTTGGGCGAATAGGCGGACGAGTGAGTGGGTGGACGGGCGAGTGGGCGGACGGGCGAGTGGGCGGACGGGCGAGTGGGCGGACGGGCGAGTGGGCGGACGGGCGAGTGGGCGGACGGGCGAGTGGGCGGATGGGCGAGTGGGCAGACGGGCGAGTAAGGCGGACAGGCGAGTGGGCCGGACGGGCGAGAGTGGGCGGACAGGCAGAGAGTGGGCGGACGAGCGAGTGGGCAGACGGGCGAGTGGGCGGACGGGCGAGTGGAAGCGGACAGGCGAGAGTGGGCGGAAGGGCGAGTGGGCGGACGGGCAAGTGGGCGGACGGGTGAGTGGGCGGGCGGGCGAGTGGGCGGACGGGTGAGAGAGTGAAATGACGGGCGAGTGGACGGACGGGCGAGTGGGCGAGCGGGTGAGCGAGTGAATTGACGGGTTAGCGGGCGGGCGGGCGACCGAGTGGACGGGCAAGCGGGTGGGCGAGTGGACGGACGGGTGAACGGGCAGGCAAGCGAGCGAGCGGTGGACGAGCGAGCTAGCGGGCGGGCGGGCGGGAGGGCGGGCAAGTGGGCGAGCGGGCGGACGAGCCGACGGGCGAGCGGGCGGGCAAGCAAGCGGGCATGCGAGCGAGCGAGAGGGTGGGTGGGCGGCCGAGCGAGCGGTTGGGCAGCCGAGTGGGCGGGTGAGCGGGCGAAGGAGCGAGCGGGCGGGCGTCGCTGGCTCATAGCGTCTGTGCGTTATCCGAGGCGTTCGGCGTGTCGCGATTCCCGCCTTCGGTTAATCCCGCACCTCTCGTCGCGCCGCCTGAGTTATCTCCTCAATTCATCTTAATGAGCTCCGTCGCCGACGCAAGTGCGCGCGTCGCTCCGTTATATGCCGTCTTCGGAGGGCGGGCGTACGTCCCGCTTGAAGCGAACGCAGTGGGTCTAAATGACGATGAATGCGCCAATTGGATGTTCCAGTAATTTCATAATGAACGTTGCAAACAACAAATAAAATGTAGTAATGTAGTATTATTGGAGTTGAAGTAAAAGTAGTGTAGGTTACATTAAACTATATTATTAGAAAAAATATGACGTTGACTGATATATCTTATCGTGGCCTCATCTGCAGGTATTATTTATTATAAATATTAGTTATTTTTATTGTGTAATTGTAAAACTAGTATCATTACAGAATTATTAGATTAGTTGCTGCTAGGAAAGGTGTTTTTAACAGAGGATGAAACACTGTTTTATCTAATTCGTAGTTATGGCAATATGACGTTGGGTGGAATAATTCTGGTCTTGCACAATTTTTATTATCTACAATTTTTTATACAGTTATAGCATCAGTAGTTTTTTTTTGTTATTGTTTTTTTTTGTTTGACTACTCCAGATTCTACAGAATATATGTAGTGTAATATATTCTGTAGTGTACTCTCTGACACACACACGTTAAGTATCTTATTCAGTGCCTTTGATTTGTGTGTGTGTGTATGTGTGTATGTGTGTATGTGTGTGTATGTGTGTGTATGTGTGTGTGAAGGTGTCTTTTTTTCTTAACGATATAATTCCGGGAGGGAAGTTGAAGTCACATCTCAATTAATATTTATAGTTTTGGAGATTATTAAAATGGATTTCTTTTACTTTACTACTATAAAAAATTAGCTAAATTTACTTACAGGTCCTTTATAACGCACGAATTACTTGTCCATCCTGCTCAATGGCGTACGGACTCAAACATGCAACTTACATTCGAGTTACAATCAAAAATACTTTAATTTCAGGATATATTCGCATCACGGTAATCCAACCCTAAAGGCAGGAGAATTATGAAATATTTACTGATAAACATTTTATTGCTAAATTTGGTAGGACAAGACTTTTTAGGCATTTTCACGACAACAAATTCGAACAATCAAATTGCTTCTTTCCTTTCATGCATGTTACTAAAGAATTTCTGAATACTTCCATTTCGCTCTTCTCCCATTTCTATTTATTTGCATTTGTGGTTTTCGTTCTTTATAAATCTCCCCTGTATTGGAAACTCCATAAAAGCAGCAACCCTTCGAAGTTGCCATGTTTTCGAAACAGTCAGTTGTCAATCAATACAGATTATTCAGAAAATTTTAACGAAGTATGAAGTCCAGAATAATATATTTCATCCATTATTGTGCTGCAATCTATTATGAAGGTTTATAAAATGGTAGTAACTTTGACGTATATCGCAATCTTTGTATTACTATTTCTTGAGCTGAAAATAACTGCAAAAATATTTTGATAGCAAAACAAATAGAGAGTTTATCTCATCTGTTAAAACAATAATGATCTATTTATTTAGTTGAAAACACTGTATATTTTGAAATCACAATTGACTGCGATTGGAACTCACAAAATATCTAATAATTCTTTCGCCTTCGTCGATATTTGTAGTTTGGGTTGTAATATTGTAACATTGATAGTATCGTGAAATTAATAACACAACTGCAAAGCCGGTATAGAAAACCTATATTACTAACATATCATAATAAATTGATTCTTAAAATTTCGCCTCGAGGTTTCATTTTGGACATTTCATACATATTTTTGAATAAAAGGAAAAACCTCTCATTAAAATGACTAAAGTATAAGTATTGAGATATTTAATTGTACTACAATGAATAGTAATAAATTTATTTAAAATATTTTAAAAGCTTTTTGAAAGATCGACGGGGATATATACTGACTGCATGTGCACTTGAAGTTCGATAATATCGACGATCTGATACTTTTTCTTGTGAGTATATCGACCCCAAATATCGTATATACGATCACAATATCTTAAGAAATAACATCTTACAAAACCTTTACTATAACCCTGAAGAAGGCTGAATAAAAGCCTAAACGTTAACAATTTAAATGATGTTTTTATTGACCGAAACTCATGAAAATTCCATACAATTAAAAAACAGGGTTTTCAATTATTCTGTTTCTGTGTCAGTGCGCGTATTTTCATTCATTTCGGACCAGTGTGTCGCGAAGCGGCTCAGCGATGGTGGGAGAAGGAGACGAGAGGAACGTGAAAGTCATAATTCCTAAAGCCTGTCAAAGACTTTACGCTTAAGCGGGCATACTAAAGAACTCTACAGGCTTGTAATTAAATTTCATTAACGTGCCTTCGTGACGGCGAAGCATGCTGGTTTATTACCATATTGCGAAGTATTATTACGCGGCTGTGAAAATTTTACTTGGTGTTCATGAATTTCGGCAGTATCGCCACTGGGTTATTTGGGAAGCTTTTTAGTAAGCAGGTAACGTTATTGGTTTGTAGTACGTGAAAAATATGCGTTTGGAAGGATATGTACGGGTTTCAGGTAATTACCAATACATTCGCCAAGGCCCTTAGATAATTTATGGGAACACGCTTGTTGAAGTATTGTAATTTTCAAATCTCTTAAGAAATGTTAAGGCAAAGCTTTTACAAGATTTCATTATTATAATTAAAACACTCGAACTAATATCAAACTATCACTTTCGCTACATTTAATCTCCATTTTCTGTCATGCATGTATTGTTGAAATAAAATTTGGCAATTATTACGTAAATGCTATGTAGCAAATCAAAGATTTTTCTGTCATGTCGACTAAGCGTTAAAAGGATCGCTTTCTGAGAACTTATAACGGATATATAATCTAAATGCTTTGCTTCGAGGTTCATGGATGGAGGAAAAGGTTCTTCTGGAGGAGAGGATTAAGGCCTCTAGGGAGAATAAATGGAAGATCGATGTTGATTTCATTTTGATAACTGTTTAGTCTTTCACGTAGAGGCTTTGGATAATTCTGAAGGTATTGCCATACTTAGAAATTCCAAAATAAATATTCCCACTCTTAATTTCTGAACTCGTACTAACTCAGAACCATAAAAACATATAAATGGATCACAGATGGATCAAACCAAGACTCAAGATCTTGCTCTGAATACGCCGTAACTTCGTTGAATTTTCCCTTTAATTGTCACTTCAGTCTCCCAGACTATTTTTCCATTTTCTTTTGTGAAGCCTGAAATATATTTAAATCCCTGGATTTAAGTACCCAGTACCTCTCTAACTCAGATATTTCCCTCTTTTCCGATTCCCTATCAACACTAATTTTTGTTCAAAGCAGACCTTCCCACTAATTCAACAAAAATGCATTGGTGACATTTCGACTATTCTTCGTAAAGTCTTTATTTGACAAGCTATAAATAAAAAAAATTCTTTCTTGAAGAACCCTGACACACTGGTGGTATAGCCACTTACCAGATACAAATCTCTTCTCAGGTTCATTTGGTTCAATGTATCACAATGCATGCACACTCCATTTCATATGAAAGAATCGGATCTAATTCACCACACTCAACGCCGTCCTTCTACAAAGACACAATGCTCACTCCTAAACGATTGTTCGATCGATCGAACACGTGTATCGATGCAAAATGGAATACAATACCCGGAAATAAAAACTCACCCTTCGTCTCCTGGTTAGAACACGACACTTCGCATTGGCTTACGTACCGCCTATTTGATCATTGTAGGCGAAATGGCCATGCTTGTCTGGCACACAGGCTGCGTAGTATCAATTTGCATAGCATGTCTGCCAGTGTAAATCAACCGCACCGCTTCTCTTGAAAGAACTGACCGACGCGTTTTGATTATGAATGGAAAATAATGTACGAACGCGACAATAAATAGCCTCCACAGAGAACGTCGTAGCTATTGTTTTAAATCACGAACATTAGTAAGTGTGTGTGTATATATATATATATATATATATATATATATATATATATATATATATATATATATCTGTTATTTTGCGGAGAAGCACTACGCCTCAATATGAATAATCACGCACTATAGTACAAATATCACGTATCATTTACAATTGGTATTTAAATTGATATTTGAATGGAAGCAGTTACACAATGTCGTTTGAAAGCCGTATACGTATTTTGAACGTATTGGTGGCACGATTATTTCGTGATGTACACGAATATTCTGTATTGCAATCCCATGTATATTCCTATCACAAATTGAAGGACAAATGTAATTGACCTTGAAGTTAATGTTGCAGATCGATTTGATAGACCTAATTCACAAAATTATCAAACAGTTGAAAGCGGGGAAAATGTAAAAAAAAGTGGCATAGATGTCAAAGTCTGTCAAATTAATGAATAAAATCGATGTGTAGAACCTTGAGTAGGGACGGCGAATGTACTCCAGCACAGATTCAGGGGTCCAGTTTGCATGCAGTGGAGTTACAAGTTACAGTTCGCAACACTATTCTACGTGTAGAGCAATGATGTCAAGGTTGCCTACTGATGGCAGCAAAATATCCTGATCCACCGCGAAAAATCCGCTAGAGTAAAAAATTCCGCTCAGTGGCGAAGTTTGATAGTCTCGAACCTTTTGCTGCACTAGAACTTCCGCCGGCGTCAGACGCATCTGGAGGTAAATTACACGTGTACTATTACTGGTGGTAGATTTCGTATACTGTCGCTCACAGGCCCCACAGAAGGAGGGTCGTCACAGTTTCATCTATAGTGATTTACTGATCTGAGCCGCCACCACCGCAAACCCAAAAATTCCCCTTCTTATCAATTGATTGATTAGTGAATGCGGGTGCGTCAACTTCTAAGGTCGTTATTCCCGTAAGTGTGATGCAAGTTTTTCCTAGGGAGGTAGCGGTGATCTCCGCTAGATGGTGAGATCCGGCGCCGACCTACCGTCGGCTAGAGGAGTTTTCCCCAAACAGGTAAATCCCACCAGCGAGGCACCGTCCCAATCGGGACAAGCTCTAAGCTCCCGCCCGGTCTCCCGGCACGTGTGATAGGATAGGGCATGCTAGTTTAAGTGTTTGTAAGTAGGGGTGAGGATAGGACAAGGAAGAGGAAGGAAAAGATCGTGCGCGTTCTGTGGCCCTCTTGTTAGGGTACTATTCCGGCATTCATCTGATATTGACGGAAACCACTGAAAACTACGGATCAGAGCAGTCGGCCGCTAGAATTATCTTCCAGACAGCGACCGAACTCGACCTAGCTGTGTAGCTAGTCACTCCTTATCAAAGTGACAAACAAAAATAAACCAACCTACATTTTTCACCCAACGAGCCCAACCCATAGAAGGGAATTCCGCAAAACGCATTTTCTTTCCGCGAGTTGAGAAGTTTTTTCATTCACAACTATCAGAATCCCTCTCAATATGGCATTTCTAGATGACAGTTGCCCATCCCGCGGCGAGGGCGGCGCGGGTGGCGTGGGCGGTTCGGGGGCGGCGCGGGCGGCGGCAGCGACATCCGCAGCGCGGGCAGGGGCGGGGCCATACATCGAGAAATAATTAGTTCCGAGAGCCTGCGTATCGAGAGCCAATTAATTACCCAATAAGTCAGTGGCGCTGGGTGCGGACCGGGGGCGGCCGGTGCCGCGCGCCGCGATAAATAACCGGCCAGCGCCTCGGACGCGGCCCGCGCGCCCGCGCCTAAATTACAGAGCGCGCGCTGATGGGACTGTTATAGAACGCGACGCCCGGTAACTTACGGCGCGGCGGCGGCGGGCGGCGACCGCTGGACGGGTACACTGCGCGACTCTCGGTCGGGCCCCGCTGCACTGTGCTTTTGATTCATTGATTGATTGTATCGTGTTTCTCGGAGTGACAACTGCTGTGGTCATTCCCGTCTGTGTGGTTAGTCCCGTAAGTGTAGTGCATATCTTACTAAAGGAGGTACCGGGAGCGGGTCATCAACTGATGTCACTGCAATGCCTCAGATCGGGAGGTCCTAGGTTCGAGTCTGGTCTGCCTATCTGTAGGAGAATTCTAGCGGTCGGCTGCTCTGATCTGTACATTTCTGTGATTTCTCCGATCAACACCTGGCGAATGCCGGAGCAGTACCCTAACAAACGGGCCACGGACCGTGCGCGATCTTTCCTTCCTCGTCCTTGTCCTGTCCTCACCCCTTACACACACACACACACTGACATGTACTACACTACCACACATGCCGGGAGACCGGTCGGGGACTTAGAACTTGTCCCGGCTGGGGCGGTGCCTCGTTGGTGGGAAGTACCTGGTTGGGAAACACCGCTAGTAAACGGTAGATCGACGCCGGATCTCGCCATTCAGTGGGGGAAGATCACCGCCATCTCCCGACGAAAACATGCACTTCACTTACACGACTAATGACCTCCGTAGTTGTCATGCCCGGAATCACTAACAACCAATCAACCAACCAACCAACCTGAAACACAAGGAGGTGGGCAACAATATTTCTGGACGCCCCTTGCCCATTAAGCTTGGTGTTTATATCAATAAACGTGAATTAAACGACATGAAACCGACATCGATACCACGAAAAGTAGTTTATGAATAGATACGAAATTTTACATCCTCTTGTTCAGCAGTATCGCAGTGTCTTCGCAAAGTTTGATTAAGATGAATACCACACAAATGCGGAAAATAAATTATTTAAATAATATGTTGGTAGATGCACCACGAATATTATCGAAAATCGAGATTAGCTGAATGTGGGGCGTTAAAGCACAGGTCGTTTCGATATAGTCGTTTTTACACAAATTTTGCGGAACAAAATTTGTGTAAGAACTGACTATACTCAAGGTGGACTGGAAGTACAAGACATTGCTTTATTAGAAAACACACCACATTTTGGGGACACCATTGTGAGGCACAGACAGTCCTCATATTCGCTCGTTAGGAAGCTTAGAGCAACCTGGAGTACATTTGATATGCAAACCGACTCGTAACATCTTTAGTCTTGAAGGAGTAATAATAATAATAATAATAAATAATAATAATAATAATAATAATAATAATAATAATAATAATAAAGTCCTACTAATTATTAGGATCCGAATTTAATTGCATTTTCCTCCTGTAAACAGATTTTTTAAAATTATTTTCTGTGTCCAACATACATTGCCTTTCAGAGATGATTACAAATGTTTTTTTTTACTTGTTAGACTCAAGAAACCTTAGGGCGCACTGTCCTATATATTAGTTTTATTACAATTTTTAAAATATCCAAGAGATTTAAAAAGAAAGTTTTTTGTATTGAATTTTAATTCAAATATTTCTATATGATAAAACTTATTACTATTGAATTTAAATTTTAGGAAAGAAAAAGAAAACCTAAAGGGTTTAAGTTTTTCCTTGGGAAAGCGGAAATGTTTTCGATAGGGAGTCAGTAGTGAAAGGCCAAGGTTGAATTCGGAGCTGCTCGGTATAAATACAAATAGAGAGAAAAATATCGTGAGAACATATTAATATGATCATTGTATGCCACAACATTTAATTCTTTGGCGCTTTGCCTACTTGGAATGAATCATGAAGCTTTTAGAATTTCTCGATATAATTTATTTTGAATTACTAAAGGGTGTTTGTATTACATATCGCTACATTAAATAAGACTGGACGTACGTATGTTAATTATAATAGTACAATCGAGTACAATAAGTAATCCACAATAGGTCATCAAAGATGACATAAAATTGATTAGGGGTAAAGTTTCAATATGTTTTGTTTTGCTAGTTTTAAGGATTTTATATGCGGCTTGTAAAGAATATGTAAAGAAAGCCGAAGATATTTTACAGGCACGACATAATGTCGTGCCTCCGAAATATCAAAATCGCCAAATTTTGTCGTCCAAGCTATAACTTTCTCACCGATTTTTAACAATAAAGGAAAGTTGAGGCGCCGAAGAACGAAAATTTCCTGTGTCCAAAGAAACCATAGGCATCTTTTACATGTATGGAGGCTGGATAGGTTTGTTTTTGTTCCGCAATGAAATATAGTTGTTTTTCCATTTTCCTCCAGCTCCTGATTATCTAACAAAGCCGTCACATTACTGGATGCTGCAAAAATTTTTTGTCAATTTCTGTGCGCATTAGAAATTACTAATACACGTTTGTTGTTGTTTTTCGTTTGTTTTTTCGTTGCAATTTTTTTTTATATGTAGGAATGAAACCATTTACATGCCTGGAGGTTACGTAGTTTGTTTTCAGTTTCCACGTACATTGGAAATTAGTAATACCTGTCCCTCAGCAGCGTGTGGCAACTGCCCCCCCCCCCCCGCGCCAGAGCGCGTCTCCCCAGACTCCCACACACAAGGGCAAGTGCATTGCTCTGCAACCCGGACGCGTCGGCGCGTGATCCACGGCCGGCGAGAACAGGGAGCAGGTGGGCGGCGGTGAGTGACGGGCGTGTTGGCCGACCGCTTTCGGCAAGTCGGGCCGCGCGCCCAGCCCGCGGGGCGCCTTCCACCGCCCTCCTGCCCGTCGACCCAAGCCTCGCCGCCACCGCGCCGCCGCCGCCGCCCCGAGGCCGGTAGCCTGTCCGCTGCGCCGCCGCACTCGCCTGACTGTTGGCGCGCCGACACGCCGCCGCGCCGCACCGTGATGTGAAGCGCCCAAAATCTACCGTTTTCTACATAATTTCAGTAGCATAGATGAGTTTTGGGGCTCTCACACGCAACTGGTCTTTAAAATTGTGGTCTCTAAAGAGAGGGACGTTCGCGGAGAAAAGTAGAATTGCACTCTACCTTTAAAAATGTGAAGAATTTGTTGACAATAACGCATTTAAATATTCGTGTCAAATGCAACCCGCAACACTCAGGCAGCGTTGTTAAAATGTATAGAGTTAAATAACTCCTAAGTGAAGCGTTCTAGGGTATTGACATATGGAATTTTGAGACCTAAGACCTTAAAGAAACATTCCTCACGCCGTAATCTGCGAGATGATATATTATTGGACTATCTCTTACATTTTTGCTAGTCCAGCCTTTCCGGATACTACCCTCTTCAGAGATGTGCAGAATCTGAAACTGTATGTGAAATTAAACTAATTACTTGATATTCTCTGCGCTTGAATTGCACGGGTGTGTACCTCTCTGTTCGGTAATAAAATTAAATAATATTGCAAAGAATAGGGTTGTACGTGCCCTATCCTGTATTTTACTATATGACCAAGATATTGAAAAGCGACCTTAAAAAATTAAGTAAATATATTTTCGATTCTCTTTCATGCAACTTTCCATGCTCAGAAATGTACGGGTCAGGCAGCTGGAACAAGTTAAAAATTAATTTTTACTATGAACTTGAGAAGCAAAAATTTAACTTTTAAACTTGAAAATGGGCGCCACGCAGACATAGTATACTTTACTATGTTATTGCAGAATTCGTGAACTATGTTTTGTCAAAATTTTTAGTTTATTGCATTGTGATACGAATGCATTTTATTTGTTGTAAGTGCTACTTGTGGGAAAATCATTTTGTTTGGTTTTGTTCAACGACATTTTTGCTACAGCAAGAAATTAGTTGCAAATATGAGTTATTTGCCCAGAATAGGGATTTTGAAGATGCTGAATTAGAATACAGTACATTAATGAAATTTAAAAATTACTTCACAAGAGCTCTCATTTAAAGCTCTCATTCACAAGGGGTCTCATTTAAAAACGAACAAAAATGTGTGAAAATATACAGATATAGGTTTACTGACCTTGCTGATTTGGAGTACTGAAATGAAATTTCCACATTAAAATCGTAGCATCAAAATGGCGAATCAAATCATAAAAATTCAGCAGATATGCGCAGAAATACTGATGTGAGTATTTTCGAGGATTGAAATAAACATCTTGACATAGAATGAATTGGTGATAAAACAAAAAGGTGTAGATATGTGCAACTAAATAATGTTTTTATGATAAAAGCCAATCTACTTTATAAAAAACATTCGTTGAAGTTGTAATACGTGAAACAAAAAATATAATCCGTAATACGCGCGACTAATGCTATTACGCTTCACAGGCTACAACTAACAAGTATAAATATAAAAACATTAGACTTTTATGTTTAAAAATTACTATTGTTTACTTAACGTATTGCAAAAAATCAACGAATTCGAACGATGCGACCAACAGGAGTGTCACATACCGTGAGAGGAACAAAAGTTATTTAAATAACTTTGTGAAGCAGAAATATTGTTTTCCAATGTCTTTTGAACGAGATTTTGTAATTCAAAATTGCGAACAATCACTTTTAATTTTCTCATTATGGCCAGGTTTGGCGCCACTTCGTTTCAGTGGCACGGGTGGCAGCCACCGTGATTGCAACTGCGCTGCCGCTGCAATTGCCACAGTTAATGCTTCCTCCCCCCGTGCCTTCCCTCCGCTAACAGTACCATCGCCTTCCCTTTGTCACTGCAGACGTCACCAACGTCACTGACCAAACCTGCGCCAACAGTTCTACTACGACAGATGCCACTGCCAGAGCCCCAGAATTGTCATTACTGAGGGTTTCCACAACCTTTGCTTTAGCCAACATCACTGTCGTTGCCAGTGCTATCTACTCCACCGCCGTTCCCTCCGCTAACATTGCCACTACCACCAGTGCCGCCACCACCACTCCGACATCATTCCTCATAGTGTCACTACTACCATCATAGTGTTAGCACCACACCAATGACCAGCCAGCTATCTATGCGTGTGTTCTTGTCTCTACTGAGCATGACTCCACATTTTCAATGTATTATTCTCAGAAAAAGTACATTTACAAATAATTTTAAGGGTAATTCGTATTAATTTATCTCAGATTCGTTAATCATTTTTCTTTAACTACGATTGAAGGAAACTATATAATTGCAATAGGGATGCGGCATCATTCGAGTGCTGAGAGCTTAATTGCAAATGTAAATTGAATCCTTCGTTTTATCCTGGGAATGTGCTAAAAATGCATGCAGTCAAAATTATTTTTCAGTTTTGAAAAGCAACAATTGTTCACATAGGACTTACAGTTTTTAACTTAGAACATATTGCATTGGTACGTTATGCAAAGGTAAAGTGGTGTAGCTTCCCTAGGAGGAGGACTCTCTGATAATAAACCCGATCCTGCCTGGGTGGTTACACTCGTACCAGGGATAACTCCCCTTTAAAATAAGACTTCATTGCGAATCCTCAAAAAATGCTTCGAAGAGTTAAACAGACTGGATGAACACAGAGTTGGCTTTCACACTTGCAATTTCTCTTTCCTTAAAACTCTTCTCCGTGGGACTTCCCTGAATCAACCCCTGGCTGAAGCCTCAGCCGACGTTTTCCTGCCGCCTTTTTCTACCTGCTCAGCACGGCATCTTTTCGGGCGTCACAAATTGCTGCGCACCCTGTGCCGGCAGCGCGCAGCCCTCCCCATCTCGGCCCCGCCCCCTCGTGCCAGCCGCCATAGTACATATATCGTTGACCGGAACGACTACATATAATGAATTATTAACGCCGTAGGTAATTACCTTCCAAGTTTACACCTAAGTAATGATTTCGACGCTGCATTTTGAAGAGGTGTTGCCGAGACGAAACAAGGATGCGACTACAACGTCCGACCGGTCGCGAGAGAGAGACGCGGTACCGACTGGCTATATGTCTACACGAAATTCATGTGAGTTTAAAAACTATGAGCCTCTAAACGATTCGCCCGACAAAGGCGGGCCGGGGTCTGCGGCGGCGGCAGGGGCGGCATGGCGGCGGAGAGACGGCGGCGGCGGCGGCGGCTAAGAACAGAGATAAGCCCATCGGAGGGAGCGAGGGCGGGTGAACGTTTCAGCTCCAATAGACCCGCTTCGCTGAGGTGAAACGCATTACAAGATATAGAGGAGTTTTATTTATGGCTGGCCCACGTATCGGCTAAGATGAAGCCCTGGTAATTACATGGTAGGACTAATTAACAGCTTCGTGGCCGTCGGGCCTGTTTCCAGGTTACTGTCCGCCGCCGACGCCGCGCCGCCACCCTGGAACTGGCGTCCCCGCTCGCCGGCCCGCTCCGCCCCGCCCAGCCCCGCCCACGGCCCGCCCCGCGCCGCCCCGCGCCGCCCAGCCCCGCGCCGCGCCGCCCCGCCCCGCCCACGCCGTCCGCCGCGCCGTGTCCCGGCTGACAGCGTTGCAGATGGAGCGGGAGAGGCTGGCGTTGCTCCGTAATTGAAAATGGAGCTGTCACCGCATGGTCGAGAAGATTGCGAGGGCCTAGGTGTGGGCAGTATGGTGAAAAGGAGTCGATGCGAAAAGCGCTCCCAGATGAACGGGTCTACCTTTTTAACTCATTAGCACCCAGCGTTCTCATTTGAGAACTCACATTGCTGGTCTTCATTTTTTTATTCTTTTGCTCAAATTGTCAATATTGTATCCTCAATAGACATACGTATACATCCTAATTGGATCGTTTAAGCAGGTTCTGAAATTGCTGATTACTTGTTGATGATTTGGCTGGGATTGCTAAAGCAGTGTATGCTCTTGTGCAAATGTTCGTGCGCTACTCGTGACTAGCCGCGGTTCGGATCTCCTAAAACAATGCTCAGCTGCTGAGTGCTTGTGAAAGGCATATGTCAAGCAGACGGTGGTTGGAGAGCACTGAAGCTAACGCGACATATGCCGCTAATATAATCAATTTTTCTGTTTTGGGGTTTGGATCTTTGGGGCCATCTGGTGATCTCGCGGTTTAAATTAACAACACAACAATTCGCCAATAAACAGATGCAACAAGGCAGCTTCGGCAAAGCTCCTATGACCTTCACGAGCACGACATCACTAACAGGCGCTTGTGCATTGGCTCCTGTGTTTTAATACGCAGCTCTGACGAGCCATCGACAACACACGCTTTCGGGCTGCCGTTGTTCTTTCTCAATTTATTATTTGTGTCTGAAGAACTTCAAAGACTGAAAAGCATGGTCAATTTTTGTTTTGTACTTTTGGTATTATGTACTTTTAGCAAGGGGTTTAGAGGTTTTGATAGAAATTTGTTTTGCAGAAAATAGATATACAATAAACACAGAGTTGAAGATAGCATACGAATATGTGTGCGCGTTGTGAAGAAGTTCAGAATTGTGTATTTTTTTCAGGAGGAACGAAGAAATTTCTTGTCAGTTTCCTGCCAATTCTTTCTTCTCTTGGTGTTTGTTTTATCAGATTTAAATGTAACGCATGAATAAAGGAGGGAATATACTAATTAAACCGTTTAGAAGATGTAAGGACATATGGGCTTATGATGTGAGTCAAATTTTTATACGCTATTTCGGCGATCTCCACTGGGGATAATGTAATATCGAATTTCGACGCAGTGAGCGCTTCGAAGAGAGATTTCGTTTCAATTTACAGGCAGGTAAGATATTTTTTTTGGTGCAGATAAGGTCTAAAAGCTTATGCATCCAAACTTTGCAATTAGCGTAATTAAAAAGTATGCATTGCACGTTTATGAAAATTTCGAAAGGCTAGGTGTGGCAAATGTCGAATGATATCTCTTAAAATAAAAGTAGTCTGAAATGTTTTGCCGTTAAGATGTTCTGTCAATTATTTTTATCCTGTGATGGCAAATGTACGTGTTGATTCTGACAATTTTGTTTCAAATTAAACATATCGCCGAATAGGGTTTCTACTTATACATACGTACTAATTTTCCTCTTGTTTTCAAACAAATGCAAGTAAAGTGTGACAGTGCTATATTTCATGGCTGAGAACGTTAAACTGCCGAAAATGACATCCAAATCAATGACATGAATGACAATGAAAAGAATTTCAAAGCAATGACATCCTATTATTTCCTTATTTTTCGAATTTGGTATTTATATTTCCTTTCTTTAAAGACCACGTACATAAATTGAAAATTATGCATATAAAATAGTATTATTATTATTATTATTATTATTATTATTATTATTATTATTATTGCCGTTGTTGTTGTTAACTTTTCCCTTCATGGGAACAAAAATATTTTGGGGGCAGAAGTTTTCCTCATATTTCATCACACTTTCCAGGAAAATACTGGTTTGCAAAAATACATCTACTTAACAAAAGGTTTAATTTCCTTTTCGCAACCCAATTGCTGAAGATAGTAAAGACAGTTGATGTTCAACCATAATTGAAACTAGTAGGAATGCTTGGGTTATCGAAACTTTTCATCTTGAGGTTATTACTAAACAACTACTCATAAATATTTTTTTTTAATTCAGCCTTTTTCTAGAAAAAAATTGAATCTGTCACAGGGGCTTCATGTAAAGTACCTTCTAAATATAAAATACCTTAATGATCTCTGGCATGGCACATGTGGATCTTACCCCTGATGTATTTAACTAAGTTTCAGATTTGATGACGCATACATCCACCATCCATACATAGAAACAGACATACCGATTTTCTAGTACAAAATTGCATTTATGTCTTCGCCACCTACGCCAATCTTAAACATACACCTCAATACTGATTATTAGGGGGCGAATTCTAATGATATAAAACATTGCCAAAAATTATCAATAAAATGCTCTTAAAATGTTTTTAAAATGCCCTAAAAACAAAGAAAAATTACGTACAAAATGTGCTCAACACCAGTTCAGATGAACTACTTAAGCTGTTGGATATGTTACTGAAGTAATCGAGGCTTCTTCCATTCGAGTGAACTCAGCTTTTAAACTTGAGGTTTGCACTGTTCTTTACCAGAAAATCTCTGTCTTCAGTTATCCCGAAATCCCGGCCGAACCGTCAATGACGCTAACAGGCGTCGCTGGAACCTTAGAATACATACTCACAATGGCTGTTATTACAACTTCTGAGCGAAGAAATCGAATAGGCTACCACGTACTCAGGAATTCTGTGGAGAACAATTGTTGTTGCATTTGCAAATATTATTTGAAGCAAGTACCATTAAATTAACATTAAAATCGATGAAATTAGCGAAAAATTCATTAAAATTTACGGGAAAAGATAAGAAATGACTAATTAACCGAAATCGATAAAAAATGCAAAAAATGACGTATAAAAATGGGTTATTTCCTTTTGTCGTATCATAAAATGAATTTCTATACTGAACGGCATTGTTCCGAAGTGAAAATAAAACAATGACATTTCTTTAAAATCCGCCCCTACTGATTATACTCTGCTAATAAATCTTAATACTGATGCGCTTGGGATGTTACACTTCAAAAGAACGTTAAATATAGTTTTACGACCCAAAATTCGATATCGTATTGTTGGGGCTATTTCTGTACTTTTCCTTCCTATACTTTAGTATAGGGAAGAAAAGTAAAAAGGATGAATTCGTATATTATTGAAAATGCAGGAAACCTAGACGTTTTGAAAAACGAAACTGCTTCAACTTGAAAAGTGTGCGAGGTGCATCAATATTCTGACAGTGATCGTCAACTGCAGGTCATTTGACCACTGAATATAATACTCCCTTTTCAATGAAATTTTCTAATGTGAATTATTTTTCAAAATTTCCGCTAAATAATTAAAGTGATTAATTTCGACCACATTTCTTTTCTTTCTTTTCGGTACTCGTCAACTAACTCAAGACTGGTGCTGGGCGTGGCACGCTAGTGTTGCCGGTAATTGAAAATGGAGCCGTCACCGCATGTCAAGGAAAATTGTGAGGGGCGTCGGTCTGGTAAAGGAACAATTAATGCTTCTCTCCGAGCAAAAAGACACCGGTCTTCCAGTACCAGTGACCCAATGTGATTTTGGGGTGGGCAGCACGAGTTCTTTCGACAATTTCACTGAATTCTCGGGTTTTCATTGCCTATATTCGTATCAGACTTATATTGCATGCACAGTGTTTTAAAAGAAGCAATAATGCAATTTGATTGATTCTAGTAATAAGTTTCAATGAAAATTATATTACAAAGGATATAAGGGTCTCGATGCTAACCAATGAGGTTTTCGGATAGTTTTATATGCAGTAAGAAAAAATAGGTGGTCACCGCAGAAATATTATAGAAATCTTTAAGAATGAGTATACTCCTTAGTGAAAGATTATTTCTACCCAATCACAATACGAAAAAATACTCCTTGCATAAATCGCCTTCGAGATTGGCATTACTCTCCCACAAAATGTTAAAATGTTTCTATTCGAACGATGGAGAAAAAGAGGTGTAATCTTGAACATTATCACAAACGAATAATTTGAGTTCAAGTTCAACGGAATTTAGTAAGCTGCTCGACGGTAGTTATTCAGAGGCTTTAACTCTTTTCTTTATCAAACAATGGCCATGATCAGTAAGTATATATTGGTGTTTCTTCCTATTAATAGCCTTTTCAGGTTCATGGTGATCTGTCGCATTTCTATAACTAACATTTCACATTGATGTGGTAAGCCCTGTTTCGGAACTGTCTCTTAGTAGTAGTCTCTTCTTAGTAATTGTGGGTATTGGCATTTCGTTATTGTTAAAAAAACTTGGAGCTTCGTCCGTCTACCTGTATAATTGCGAGATGTGTTGTGTCTGATGTGGTATCGCAGTACTAGCTAGGATATGAAAAATCTTCCGTTCGTGGAAAAAATCGGAGGCTGGTAACATTTGATTTAAAATATTTTAAATTTTGATTAAAAAATACTTTAATACTTGAAAAATACTCATGCTAGGAAAATATGTTTAACGTGTGATTTTTGTTTTCGCTTCGTCTTAAGAAATGTTGATGTATAATTTATTTTTTAACCACATATGTATCTATTCTCTGCCACAGTTAAGCTTCGAGTGAAGCACATGTCTAGAATAGAAATATCTGAAATAAAAACAATTCTTTTATGTTTCTAGATGCCAGAATGTGTTTTCCAATCTTCTTTCAGTGAAGAAAGTAAAGTGGTTCTGCTCTGAATTACAATAATTTGGAATTTTGAGGAAATGTTGCAATACATCGAACAATACTGAATTTGTGACTACATTTTATTTTTATTTTTTAATATTTCGCATCAACGACATAAATTCTCGAATCAAAATATTTCTCCGTTTGGATCAGACGTGCCAGCATAATAACCACGCCGTTTTTTTTAATTCTGTGACTTGATATTCAATTAATTTCATCGTTTTGCTTAGCAAAAATCACACTTACGACCTTTGCCTCAATTTTGACGACAATTTGTCGTAATTGCTCGCTGAATAATATTCTTGATCGGAGTAGACTAGAAATCTCTAAAAGTTAAGCGTTCTTGGTACGAAAATGCCATTTATCAAGGACACGTATTTCAATTTTCAAAAACTATTGCATTCCATTTCATTAGTATATATTAAGACGTTCAAGGCATTGCTATTTGCACAAGAATCCCAGAAAATATTTAAAATCCGTTATATATTATCGATAAATAGCAAGCAGTATACTTATGACATAAAATATTCGAGAATTTTAGAGTCTATTTCAATCCACGAAACTTTTCTCGTCGGGGAATCATCCGAATTCTCCTGCCGTACATCGCATGCCCTCCTGCGGCCACAATTGCCGACACCAACGCTCCAACGCGCCGCACACGCCATCTGTGGACCGCCTCTCCAACTACGTGACAGCTTCGCCGCCGACCTCTGGCGGGCAGCGCGCGGCGAGTCCCCGCCTTCGCCACCGCCTCCGCCGCCTCTCTCTCTTCGGCGGTACGCTTAATTAAAGAGCGAGCCATCCCTTAGCATGATGAATTAGTTTGTAGCCGGAGTCTGCTCGCGGCCCGCTCACAAATTATTTCCGAGCCGCAACGGCAGGAACAAAAACAAGAAGGCGAAAGATTGAAAAAAGGAGAAAAAGAGGAGGGAAAAGACGAGGCGGCGGAGACGGGGAGCGCGCGAGCGACGAAGGAGCTGGGGGAGGGGTGGGGAAGAGGGGCGAAGGGGGCGCGCCGAGCTCGAGCGATGAGGTGAAAACAAGAAAAACACTTGCGAGATGCCCGTCATTAGAGACGCGCAAGTGTGAGAACGTCCACGAGAGGGCGGGGAGTGAGGGGGAACGGGAGGGGAGGAGGGGGGCGGCGGGGAGGAAAAGGCCGTCGGCGGGCGAGAGTCGGAAGACGGCCTCGATGGCCTCTAATTTGAGTTATTTTCCCGGGATAATAGCCGAGTGCGAGAATTGTGGCGCGCCTACTTCTGCTCTGACGCCATGCCGCTGTGGAGAGGTGCTATAGTAAGTCACGTAAGCGCGAGGCGGAGCTAAGAGGTGGAAGTGATAGCGGGGGCTGCGACGGAGGTGGTGGTGGTGTTGATGAGGATAGGGGCGGTGGCATGACTGACACGAACGTCTGCAGAGTAACGTGAAGGGGATGCATGGCCACGCTACTTTAAAGCGAAGAAGTAAGCGCCCCGTGTCACTGAGGCGACCTGTTGCTTAGCAACCGGCTCGTTAGTTTTCACTTTCAGTTCATGCTCAGTATTCACTTTCAGTTAAAATATTCACTTACAGCAGCTAACCCATAAATAGTACATACAACGTAGAACATAGTTTTTTTTTTCTAATATTTTCCCTGATAACACTGAATTAGCTTCTAAGAGTGATTCAAAATCACGAAAACCCTGAATTTATGATACCTCAGTAGTAACAGAGCCATTGTTTCTCTAGTAATAGACCTAAAAGAATCTCAAAATAGAGATAATCCATGTTTAGTTAAGCCTTGAGAAATGCATAGACAACTTTGTGTCATTCTAGTTTTACCGATAGTGGAAACACTTCAAAAATGGCTATCTCCCAGCATAACATCTACAAAAATTTTCAAGTCTCGTTAGGAAACTACCTTAGAAAATCAATCTACTGAGCAAGTAGTACAAGAAATAGGCTCCCGCATAATTTGTTGAATGTTGTCTTCCTCTTTGAAGGTTTTTTACAAGTCATGTGACGCGCCTTGTCAACACAACCCGGTTTCGTGGAGGGTTTTTGGGACTGCAGCACAAGTAAACCGCGATCGTCAGGACAGACTCCAGATCTACAGCAAGGTGCTCACAATCGCTATTTTGGTGATCTGATGTTGGTTTGTGCAATGAAGTAAATGGGAAATATCAATTGAGGTCATGCAAAATATGTTAAATCATACTTTGTTAGTTTTTAGAAAAATAGCTATAAATTGTGATACCGCTGGAGGCTAAAGGTAGATAACAATCTTTAAACATACGTTGGGGCCAGTTCTTACCAAAATAGAATATCGTACCTCTTTTAGTTAAGAGACTTAGCACTGAAAAGTTGCTGTTAACTCAATTTTGATACTTTCTTAGTTATCATGTTCTTACTATAAAATCTTCAATCGTTTGTGCCAATTATTAGGTTCTAAGCTATCCAAATCTAATGTAATTAGGATTTCATTTTTTTTTTGTTCTGTTATCTTTCTGCTGTATTCTTTCTTTCCCCAGTCTATTCTCTCTCCATTATTTCTCCTCTGTATTTCCTTAAGCCATCTCTCCCACCTCTCTTATTTTGTAGCATCTCTTTTACCATATAGCTCAGAAAGTATCATGTCTACTGAATGATCTCTCTATCTCTCTGTATCTCTGTCTCTGTCTCTCTCTCTCTCTATCTATCTATCTCTATCTCTCTCTATCTCTCTCTCTATCTCTTTATCTCTATCTCTATCAATCTCTATCTATCTCTCTCTATCTCTCTCTCTATCTCTCTCTATCTATCTATCTCTCATTGTCTCTCTATCTCCCACTCCCTCTCCCCCTCTCTCTCGTTTCATGAACACTCTTTCTATTATTTCATAAATAAATAAATAAATTTAAAAAATCACAAGTGGAAATCATTACGAACGGTAGAAAAACAAACATTTTATTGAGTTTGGAAAAATGTTAACATGTCATTTTTTTCTTACAGTCGAAACACCATTTCCCTTCCTTCATCTCAAATGAGTACGTTGTTGCATCGTCAAAGGCTACCAGCAGTGGATTGCGGGGACTCCAGGAAGTGTCGTTTCCACATTTAAATTCATTATGCTTTGGTGTTAATTATGCCTTCGATTTCTGATGCCAATTTCGGTCAGATTTCTATTTGACCTTGTGATATTGTTTATTATGTATTAATATTATATATATATATATATATATATATATATATATATATATATATATATATATATATATATATATAAGTGCTTGATTTATAAAATTTTAATCCCGGAACGCGCCCTTAAGTTAATTATTAATTTAATAGAAATAGTTATATATTTATAAATATAATTGAACCGCCAAATGCAGAAAGACAACTAGTCCACTTTCAGAGTTCCTTTTTGCGGGGAGGGTTGTGAGCGAGTCAGTGTTTCGTTTAAGCTAAGCATGTGGTATGATGCGGCCAAAAGGAAATTTTTCCGTTTACTGCAGAAGGAACTAGTCCGTGACAAAATCCGTTTGTGCTGTAATATTAAGTATTTTTGTTCATTTTCCAGTTAGAGGTCACTCGTTCTTGTCAATGATAGAGATTTCGGTGTAATTAGGAGGAAGCTGAGGAAGGAAAAAAGATATTATGTAGTGAATGAAGTTGTTAACCTAATAAAGCATTCCTCCTTTTTCCGTTGTTCAGATGAAAGCGGATGATTTCGTCGATTACAGTTCATTGTAGTCTGAATTCTACCTGTCTAATGATTTCTACGGTAAAGGTGTTCCTAGACACCTAAAACGATATTTCACTGATTCCAAATACTGTGAATTGATCTCAGACGAAACACCGCATGTGTTCAGTGCAACTTGCATATTGGCGGTTTGATGCACGACTCTTTTAGGCTGAGAAATTCAGTAAAACCTTTAAGATCTACCTTCAAATAAAACCTATCCATATGTACTGTCTAGGAACACAAAAAAGGGATGACATCAAGAAAACATTGATCTACATCCCTGAGGACAAGATGCAGTTGTGGCATTCAGTCACATTATGGTCCATAACAATTTCATCTCATGAAGATAAAGGTTACTGAGAATTTAGACAATCCAAAATGTTTTTTTTCTAAAATGTTTAACAAAGTATGTTTTTTTAAAATAAAATAGTTCTACTCGTATATAAATTATATTGTTATGAAACGTAATTTAACTTAAGAAATTGTTTTGAAATCTGTTTACTGTAAAAAGGAAACATGTCCGAATCTGAAAATAAATGCCCTCTCCTTAACCTTCGGTCATAAAAAAAATGTTATTCATAAGATTAAATAGGTTCATTCATAATTAAATAACAAAAAATGTAAAAAGAAAAATTGCATAAAACTGGCTTTATGATGTTTTGTGTCTCCTGTAAAATTGGGACTGGTTGCCTTTTTGTAATTAGCGATTCAATTATTCCCGAGGTACCAGAGGGCCGTTCCGTCGCGTTCCGCCAGAAACCAAATTCTGCATATATGTTCTTGCTACAGCACCTTCAATTATTTATTGTAAATTGTTTTAAAAAAATTCTACTCGAACCTAACTCAAAATGACCTCCTCCCAACCCGATATTTTCCTTTTCATTTCCTCACAACACACTAACTCCTCCTCTTACTCCTTCTTCCAATGCTCCCCCGTATCTTGGCACCTTATTACCTTCTTTTACTTTCAGCATTCCCCTATCTGCAAAACAATTACACTCTATACAATCTAATATAATATTAATAGTAAGTAAATTTAGATTTCTAACGTAACTCTTAAGTCAACAAATATACCTGTAAAATGTAATAGTTGCTTACCAAACAAAAAAGCTGCTATCTAGGTTGTGATGTAGTTCCTTATTTTTTGAATGCCATTGTTTCGGATTCATTCGAGTAGTCTGGTATCATTTTTTCCAATCTGCCAAAGGTCGCATCTTTTTCATCTTATTCACATCTCAAACTCTTTTTCTACTTGCATATCAATACTCATTACCGAGAACTTGCATGGCGTCCAGTATTGTTGCCATGTGAAAGTCGAAAGTTCCTTGAACTGCAACATTCCAAAAGCATAATTTCGAGTTAGTGACAATTGGCACTAGTTAATGTATTAGTGAACTGCCTATTTTTAGGGAATATTCCCTGCCTGTTATTTGAGATTGTAGTTTACAGATCTAACCCTTAATTCGACTTTCTTGTCACCCCTAAATTAATAGAAAATTATTATTCTAATTAACTTCAACAAATCATATATTTTTGTTTCTATTTTCTTGGGGAATTGAAATGGCCAGACAATAGAGTCGAAAATCAAAGAATTAAGAAGTAGACTATAAATTGGAAAAATTGAATTCACCAGAACTTTGAAAGCAAACATGTCCAGAGCTAGAAAAGAAGTAGTCAGAGACCATGGAAATCCGTGAATATAGAATAGACAATGGCATCACAGAGCGAACAATTGCTCGTTTTCTATAAAAGAAACTTTTATACATTGCATTGTGATTTAATTAGCGGTATTTTGTATACAGCAATTTCAACTCAGGCGGAAGAACATTATCGGAACGATACAACCTTATCACAAGCAGCCACGTACGTGGCCATGGTGTTGATAGCAGTGGCGGCTTTGCTTCGGAGTTGGAATGAGGACAGCGGCAGTGTATCAAGCTAACAGAGAAAAGTTAGCAGAATGGAATTAAACTTCGTCCAAACAAATAAAAAATTATTTATTGTTGTGTTTACATATTAGGAGGGTTTGGTTGATGTTTGTTTGCTTTTACCGTCTCATATGCTATACTACCCCTTTGTTGACTAATCCACGAAGCAGAAATATGCCATGAATTTCTGAACGCTAGGTATTACAATAGTTGTTACAATACTTTTGTTACATTAGTAATATTGTAACATAACATAAATGTTACAATAGTTTAAGGAGTCAAAAAGTAAATGTTACTTATATAACATATTGCAAACGGATCTCCATCAAAGCAGGAAGATATAGTAACTTATACCTAAAGACCTTCAAAACATGTATTAGCTTTGGAGCAACGGTACTTATGTATCGAGACCTCCAAATGAGACTTTAAGGACAAGACTGGAAGTTTAATTAAGAGGCGAACCGACAGCAAAGCCGAGCCATACAAATGTTTATATTATTTTAAAATTATCCAGTGGTGTAGCGTGACAAAATCAAATAGTTAGATCTTTGCACCAATGGCAAATTTTTCGAAGTGGTAATCTCCAAGTATAGTTATCTTAATAATAATAATAATAATAATAATAATAATAATAATAATAATAATAATAATAATAAATAAAAGGTATGGACTCATG